>PVIH01019213.1:0-36078 GCA_004025045.1 Sigmodon hispidus | reverse complement strand
ACAAGGTCACAGGCCGGTTTAATGGCCACTTTGAAACCTATGCTATCTGTGGGGCCATTCGCAGGATGGGCGAATCAGATGATTCTATTCTCCGATTGGCTAAAGCTGATGGAATTGTCTCAAAGAACTTCTGATCAGAAGAGGTTGGGGGAGATCTGTCATAAATAAAAATGAGAAAGTAAAAAAAAAAAAAAAAAAATAGAAGATGTTAGCAACAGAACACTGGCTCACAATGAGTTGATTCCTGCTGTAGTGGCCTTTTCTGACTCTACAACTTGGTTGGTTAAAGTGACTTCCCACCTAGCAGGCTTGCTTTAGAATTGTAGCCACCTGGGGGCTGGAGAGATGGTTTAGAGGTTAGGAGCTCTGGCTGTTCTTCCAGAAGTCCTGAGTTCATTTTCCAGCAACCACATGGTGGCTTACAACCATCTATAATGGCATCTGGTACCCTCTTCTATATACTATATACATAATAAAAAAAAATGTGAAAGAATTGTAGCGACCTTCCTGGTGGGAATCGGAACACACGTGCGTGAGTGAGTCTTCCTGTACATCTCCATTCTTCAAGTAGTAACTTATGGTGGTCTTGTTGTGTTGCAACTTTGCATCGTTCTCCTGACTGCAAGCCCAGTTCAGGGATGTTTGGTTTGGTGTTCTTCTTCTATGTTGTAATTTAGGGCACACAAATCTAAGTCCACTCAACTTAAATACCTATGGTTAAGAATGATGGAAACAAGATCCATTCATCTATCTGTGGGAGATAAATTTTTAATCAGGATTGTAAGAATATTAAACACTTAAAAAGTACTAATTTACATTACAAATAATGAATGAAATACATTTAGTCCTTGAATTTAATTAATAATTTAATAGATTAATCTTTAATGCACAGAGAAAATTCTGATAGCAATTCATAATCTTTCCTAACTTGACGAGTGCTACCTTACCAGTTGGCTTTCTTTGGTGTGACTTAAAACTCCTTCTGTTCTAGACCACTCAGGTCAGACTTCTCCTCTTGCTCAAGTTTCCATGCATTATTGATCCTTTTTATGTATCTTCTGTGTGGTTCTAGTACAAAGCTGTTTTATATAAGGATGTTACTCCCATGTATTAAATGCAAAGCAAAATGGTCTCGTTAATAGTGCATGTTCAAAGTGCTGGATTTTGATACAGTCTTCATCCACTGCATTCAAAGAGGCTTCTTTATCCGTGGATTCCTGCTAAATGCCTGCACCATAATGGTAGCCTCTCCTCTCCTTGCTATATGATCTAGTGTTTTTCTAGCTTGAATGCCTGCATTCTGCTCTATATCAGCAATAGAAAATTTGGAAGCTTAGCAACTTTAGCCAGGAAGGTAATTTCCTGCTTGGACTTGGAACACTTACATCTCTTCTATTGATTTATGTCAATCATCACAAAGATACTCACAGTCAAACATTACTTAGTAGTCTACCTTATCAGTAAAGCCTAAGAGTTACATTATTCAACTATTCCGTGGTTGTATTATGCAAGCCACATTATCACTGTGTGCTACATACTGTGTGCTGGATAAATAAAAGACTTCTTTTTTTATTTGTTTATTTAATTATTTGCCTTGGTGTTTGCCTGGAACTGGAACTACAGACAGTTGTGAGCTGCCATGTGGGTGCTGGGAATCGAACCCGGGTCCTCTGGAAGAGCAGACGGTGCTCCTAACCGCTGAGCCATCTCTCCAGCCCCCATAAAAGACTTCTTAAACAATGTACTATGCATGCCTGTCACATTTGTTCATCTCCCAAAATATGACACTTCTGAGGGATAATTCATATTTCAATCTACTCAGTCAGTGCAGAGAGAACAGAGTTAGCCATGGACAGAAGAGGACAGGTAGGTACTCATATATCAGATATATCCCTATCTGGAACAGAGAAGATTCTGAAAAATTTAAATCATCATTTGTCACTTTTGGAGGCTGAGAATGCCAGGACCATGCCACTAGCAGGTTTTGTGTTTGGTGAGGACAGCTCTGCAGGAATCATCCCTTCTATTGTCCTCCCATAGCAGAAGGAATCTCTCTTTTGAAGTCCCTCTACTAAACCAATTCACAAGGGCAGAAAATTCATGGCCTTTTACTTTCCAAAGGTTCCCACTATACATTTTAGCATATGGTATATGAATCTCGAAAGAACCCAGGTGTTCTGTCCATATCAATCTTCTTCCACAAGCCTTTCTCCTGGAATTCTACAGGAGGAGGCTTTGGGACATTACTTTGAATCTGAATTAATTCTTCTCATAAAAAGCATTTATATAATATCTTCAGAGGTGGAAGTTCAAACTCTAGTTAGTAATCATCTATCTGGAACTAAAATAGGCTTCTGGGAGAGGGTATAAGAAGGAAAAATGTGCTCTGGTACTTCGATAATCAGAATAAGAGTATGGGGACTAGTGTGGAAGGGATGCAGGAACTCTTATTCTCAGTCCTGCCAGACCCCAGACAAGTGCTTTGTGATAAGAGTAAGCAAGCTGAAGAACAGTCTCCGGGTCCAGACTAATAATGTCCAACAGACATTTTCTTAATTATGGAAAATCTGCTTTATTCAGTGAGCAACAATTTTTAACTTAAAGTTGTAAATATAAATAACTTTATGTGGCTAGTGGCTACTGAGTTAGACACCGGAGGTTGAGACATCTTCCCCATGAGAGCTACGCGCCAGAAAACCAAGACAAAACAGAGGTCTAGGTTCTTTAGTTCCTCCCTTTAAGATTTTTCTCAATGGAAAGTACATTTCCAAATGAGATACACAAAATTAATATCACCGCCATCACTTCTTCCATACACTGAGCATGTGTTAAGTACTAAAGGCTTTTAAATATTCTTTTAATTCTGATATTCGGGGTAAATATTATCATTCTTTCATCAGTGAAAAGGCTGAGATTTCTTGAGGTCTTAAAAGGAGTCACAGAGATAGAAGCACAGAGCTGCAATTTAAACCTAGATCTGTCTGCTTTGAAATTTATATACTCCTTTCACCATATCATGTAACATATAACTATGTTCAAATTATACCTACATCTGATTTTTTAGATCAAGTATGTCTTTGTTATATTTTATTAGCATAAACAATATAATTTCTCTTGTTACATAACCATCTGTAGCTATTTTTCCCTACCATTTTGATACAGAGTGACTGTCATGTACAGCAGCAGAAATTCTCTTGGGAAACACAAATGGACTCCTAAAGGCACAAACAAATTCATGACTAATGGGGACATAAATTGTGACTTGCACGCTGGGATATAGTTATTTTTATAGCTTGTTAAGGACAGTTTCATGTTCTTATTACATGCTGTTAGAGGTAACTATTCATAGCTGAGCATTGAGATGGATTAATCCTGTTATGACTGAATTAAAATCCCATGTTCTTAGCATAGGCTATTAGCAAATTAGAGAACCAGAAATACACACAGATATTAGAGGTGAACAAATGATGTATTAGTTCAAGAGAGGTCTCAAGATTTATCTACTGGTGTCATTATGCAAAATGAAAAATATAAGATTTATGAACATCAAGCAAATGCTTATATAGTCTAATAAATTCATGAGAGGCAATATTCATTTCTGAGGAGGCAGACATGCATTTCCCACACCTCAGTAAAAGAATTCCCAACTGATGAATTTTCAAGCATTCTTTTCGATTGTCAGCTATAGTTTTCTGGAACCAGAGTTTCCATAGCATTAAAATGAACTGGACATGGAAAGAGAAACATGGAGTATTCAATAAGACCCACAGTGTCAGGAGGAGGTCAGATTTCAGAAAAAGCAAATTAGGCTAAGTGTGAGCTTTTCTGGAATGTTTACACAGACATACAAGCTGTAGAGAAGCTCTTTGAATCAGTGTTCATTCTCAAATAAAAATAGGATAATATACAAAGCAGAACATCCCTGGTACCTGGACTTTGGGGGTGGTAGAGTTAGAGTGAGGAAGGTTCAGTTGATAAAGTCTTGTCTTCACCAAGCATGAGCATCCCTGAACCCATGTAAAAAAATACCAGGCATGGTGTGTGGTATACACCTGTGCTTCCAACTCTGAAACTGGAAAAGTGGAGGAGGAAGGCCCCTGAAGATTCTTGGCCAGCTAGTGTAGCCTAATAGGTGGGCTATGAACCAATAAGAGACTGTGTCTCAAAGGAACTAGATGCTGCTCCTGAGAATGACACCTGAGGCTGGCCTCTGGCTTCTACACACATTTTGCAGCTACACCTGGATGCACACGTGCACCTGCACAAGCACACAGACACACAGAGACATGTGTGTGCACACATGCACACACACACATGCACACACACACACATTTTTTTTTTAAAAAAAACTATAAATCCAACATCTGGGCATGGTATTGCTTACCTGTAATTCCAGAACTTGAGAGGCAGAAATAAAATGATCATGAGTTCATAGCCACTCTCAGCTACATAGAATGTTCAGACTGAGTGGGAAATTGGCATGCACAATATAGAGGACATTGCATGTAAGGAAAAGAAATAAAAAGAAGTCAATAATAGAAAAATGCAACCAGAGTGGGGACTAAAGTTCATGTCAAGAGAAAACCATCTCTCAGAGGACAGCCTAGTCACAGAAGCATATGGGCCCAAGAAAAGAAAGCCAAATATGGGCATAAACACACAGCTTTGAGTGAGCGACATGTAAGCCTGAGTCATCCCTGAGTAAGCACCCTGTTCCCTTCCATTCAGGGACAATGAAGAATCAGGTGAAATGGATGGAGAATCAGCAGGACTAAGAAGGACTCATGTTAGGCATTGAAGATGCAGAGGCCACTGGTGTCCAAGAATAAGGGGTGGTTCTGTGGGAATCAGCACTAAATATAGCCCTTCCCAGAGCCAGATGGAAAAGGTTAGAGGTACCAAGTCCTGGCTTTCTCACAAAGCTGGGTAGTGGTGGCTGGGCAGGCAGTAACCTAGCTATCTTCACCTCCTGGCTTACCTCCTTGATTTGTAAACCTAACCCTAACCCACATATGTAAAAGTCATGGCAATTTCAATCAAACATTCATCTTCTTTTATTTTCCAGGAGCCTTGAATTCTGAGAAACATTAAGGATGAGGAAGAAATAGGTGGTGGGCTGATCTTGGGGGTACATTGTCAAAACACAGCAGTCAGTTCACTGTCAGCCTTTTGCCTGTGGTTGATTATCTTACAACCCTTGTAAATCTTCTGTTTAGTGTTTTTGAAAGCTTGATGGGTATCCAGTCAATAGACAACCAGAGGTACTCAGAAAAACACTATGCAATCTACTAGTCACCATAGAAACCATTCAAGCTAACATCACATGTGAGCCATAGGCCTACAGGAGTTTATAGATATTTTCTGTAATAAAGAATGCTGTGTCCATTCTGTCTGGCTGCTTTGGGCCCAGAAGGCAGCAAAGATGCTATTGAGCACTGAGAAAGAACATTGTCAAAAGTTGCTGCCTGGATCCTGCTGTTTTTATAGATTATGTTTTCAGATGGACAGTAAATCAAACAATCAAAATAGTGTTTTCTCAGATTTAACACTAAAGCTTGGGGCTTCTGGAATTCCCTACCTTTTTCTTTTGCTTGTGATTCTTTTGGAAATTTGCCTTTTTGTTTTCTATAAAGAGATCTGAAAAGAGAGGGTCTCTGTGGAGTCAAGGCTATAGGGAAGAACAGATTTTGCTTAAATGGGCATGTGGTGGGTTTGTGATGCTTTGGTGCGAGTTTTAAAGTTAGCAGAGGTGAGAGGGGGAACTAAAGCTTCGAAAACCAAGGAAAACTACCAAAGCTCATTTTTAAAAATGCTACTGTCTTACATAACTCACTGGAAGACACCCAGTTCTCCTTTGCAAGAGCTCCTGTGAGTCAATTTGTCATTTGATGTTTTGTAGAGTTTGCAATAAACTGGAAGTGAATAGATTTTTACTAAACTCCAATGACAAGTATCCTGCACTTTAGTTATTTGGGAAATTGGAGGAAACTATTTTGCCTGTCTTTTGCAAGACCAACTACTTCCAATATCTCGAACAATGTCTTCCTGTTATAGCAAGTGGGCAGGAATTGTTTAAAGGGTTAAATTAAATTTTGATAAATTTTCTTCCTTTGGGATATAGAACCAAAGCACACAAAGCCAGGAAATTTTGCCTTTCTTTATTCCCAACCTCTAAAGACATCAGTGATCCAAACAGCTGGCATTGATTAACAGCCCCCCACCCTCCTGCCTCCTACCCCAACCCACCCTCTCTTCTTGTTCTGGGTAGTTTTATGCCAACATGACAGGAGAAGAGCTAGAGTTCTTTCAGCAGAGGGAACCTCAGTTGAGAAAATGTTCCCACCAGATTGGCCTGTGGATAAGCCTCTGAAGTGTCCTCTTGGTTAATGATTAACATTGAAGAGCCTTGCTCAGTATGGATGGAGTCACCCATTGGGTAGTTGTCCTGGGTGCTGATTGAACAAACCATGTAAGCTGCATTCGTTCCTCCATGGCATCCATTTCAGTTCCTGCCTCCAGGCTCCTGCCCCTGTTTTTTCTGGATAATGAACTACAAACTATTAGGTTGAAATAAACCCTTTCCTTCCCAAGTTACTTTTGATGGGGGTGTTTATCACAGCAAAAGGAAACTAACTAGACACTTCTCCTGCCCTTCTCGTGATCCTCCTTCTTCTCTTATTCCTCTATTTCCATTCTGCATCTCCTGCTTTTCCTCTTTCTTAGCATTCACAATGAAGGAGTCTTGCTGTGGGATGGTCCTTCTCCACGCTGTGAATATGCACTGTGGCCATTGGTTAATAAGGAAGCTGCTATGGCCTATGACAAGTCAGGACATAGCCAGGTGGGAAATCCAAGAGAGATGCAGGAAGGAGAAAGGCAGGGTCAGGGAGACACCATCAAGGCAGCAAGATCAAAACCTTCCTTCTACAGAGTCTATATACATAAAGAATACATCCAATGGGAGAACAAGTTAACACTTTATTCATAGTTGAACAAATGCTCAATATTCCCAACGCAAGGCTCTTAGCAAGGCAGTTTTTGAAGATACTGGGTGTAAGTAAAGGGAAGACAAAGCCCCTAATATTACTGGGGAGTCTGTGGTCCAAAGAAAATACCTCAAAAAGACTTACAATAAGGTCTTACAGCAAGATGGCAAACATTTCCAAGGTTTTCTACTTTCTTGGGAAATTAAAGAAAGAGGTACATTTTGTTTTTCTTTTTTAAAGCCCATCCAACCTTCAAAAGATGCCTACATGGAAATAAGGAAAAAGTAGAGTGAGTCACATAGGCTTTTCCTTCAACACAGAGAAATTCTGACCAAGGTGATGTACAGCCTCTTCATGGTCACACTCACAGCACTCAGGAAGCAAGGCAAATTGCCTTGGTTCTTCATTTATCACAATGCAGATGGAGGTGGGGGATGGGCTGAAGGATGGAAGCAGTAGCTGCCCTCTTGGACAGAATAGAACATGGAAACAGGGAACTGAAGGACCCAGGATAGATATTGAGTTGGTAAATAGTTTACAGTTTGGGGTTCTGTTTGGTCTGTTTTACAGAAGAAACACAGACAAAGAGCTATGGTTTTGCCCTGGAACCTCTCTTAATTACTGGAGAGTTTACTTTCTGCATGCTCCCCATGTCACCTGTCCTTGTGAGCTTCCCACCCTGCTGCCATTGTGCTAGGCTGCTTCTTAGGTCTTTAAGCAGTCTCCACAGTTTGTGTCATTACTGACCCTAAATGTGTACTTTCTGCAAGACTCAGTTGAGACACTGCTTCCATGAGGAAAATCTGCAACTGCAACCAGAAACAACCAAGCCCAAAGTGTGTCTGGCTTGGCTGAGAGCGAGGATCTTGAATCAGAGTCTGAAAAGTGACCATGACCTTCAGGTTTGTAGCTTTGACCCTGAGCAAGTTATTTACATCTTTTTGGATTGTTTTTATGTTGGAAATCATCATGTCATATTAACAACATCATTTACAACTCCAGAGAAGCATAGATCAAGAGATATGAACTTATTACTATTTATAGGTTTAATTTAGTGCAGATTATAAGATATGGTAAACTATATTCACTTGTAGGTTGTTTGGTTAGTTTTATGTCAACTTGACACAGCTATAGTCATTTGAGAGGAGGTAACTTCAATTCAGAAAACACCTCCATAAGATCAGGCTGGAGGCAAGCCTGTTAAGCGTTTTCCTACTTAGTGATTAATGGGAGAGGGCTCAACCCCATTGTGGGTGGTGCTATCCCCAGGATGGTAGTCTTGGGATCTATAATGCAGGCTGATTAAGCCATGAGGAGCAAGCCAATAGGCAACACTCTTCCTTATTCTCTGCATCAGCTCCTGCCTCTAGGTTCCTGCCTCTAAGTTCCTGACCTGCTTGAGTTCCTAGATTTACTTCAATGATGACCAATGATATGGACATGTAAACCAAACAAACCCTTTACTCTTCAACTTGTTTTTGGTTATGGTGCTTCATCATAACAATAGTAACACCAAATAGACCTGATTTATTCCCTTCTACTGGATTTTTTTTTTCTCTTGGGAAAGTGATAACAATAGCTAGTTATACACTCTTATTTCTCTTCTACCCCCTTCCAGGTATCTTGTGTGATGCATATGATCAAGACTCACCTGATCTATGGAGAGACTGAAATGAGTCAAAATAGACTCAACTGGATTGGGTGGTTTATTATACTGAGTCTTTAATCACTACTTACCCCAAACCTGGAATCTTATAAATTAATCAGTACTATAGAGCATTCCTTGTATTAATTTATTTAAAATGATACATTATCTCACAGTATTTATGTATCAAACATGGTTTTAAGGGCAAGGGTTCACTTGAATAAAGTACTAATATCTGTTATTTGCTTATCTTTTTCTTATCCTTTACCAGAAGCTCAGATTTTGCCAAAAATTCTTTCCACTCAGTTAATAATTAATTTTACTTAACCTAAAATCTGAAATCCCAACTAGGCGGGAGTTTTAAACAGGAGGATTACAAATTCAAGGCCTTACCTGGCTACAGAGTAAGTTCAAATCCAGCCTAGTTAACTTACTGAGACTCTCGTCTTAAAAATAAAACTTTTAAAAGATCAGTGGTAGAGCACACATACTTATCATGTGTGAGAGCCTGGGTTCAATCCCTAGAACTGAGGTTCAGATTAATAAGGTTCTTGTATGTGTATCTGTGCATATGTGCATTTGCCTGAACATGCTGATTCCAGAGGGCAACATTATGAATATTTTCTATTGTTCTCTAGCTTATACTTCTGAGACAAGATCTCCCATTGAACTTGAGGGTCACTGTTTCTGCTAGGCTGACTGTCCAGTGAGCCACCAGAATCTGCCTATCTCTTCCTTAGAGTATCAGAGTATATAATATTTTACATAAATTCAGGGAAATCTGAACTTAGGTTCTCAGGCTTGTGTGGCAAGCACCTTACATAGACATCACTCAAGTTAGTACACTTTATTTTCAGTCTTTGGCCATTCTTCCCATGAAGACAATGTATTTAGATCATATCCACTCTCTACCAACCCCTCCAAATCTTCTCCAACCACTACCTATTACCCTCCTAAGTCCAGGTCTTCTTTTCCACTGAGCCCAGTTAGTGTTACCGCTATGTATGCTCACAGACACAGATATGAGGCTATTTACTAGAGTATGTGTAACTTACCAGGGGCCACAATCCTATAGAAAATTGGCTCGCCCTCCCACATAGCAGCCATCAGCTCCTCCGATAGGGATGGGGCCTTCCTGAACCTTCTCTGCTGGAATGTTGACTGGCTTAATCTTGCCAGTACATGTATTGACACAGCTTAATAGAGTCCACCAACTAATGAAGTTCATTAAGATGTTATTGATAATGAAAGGTCATGAAAGCCTCTAATCAGCTCTATTCTGTGATTTCTTGCCTGATTAAGGGCAGGTTCATGGATGTCTTGCAGACAGACTCCTTTTGTAAGCCTGTGCTTGTTTCAAACACACATTTTAAAAACTCAGTTTAAAGCAACAGCTAAAGGCTGAGGGGGTGGAGTGTGGCCTAGCACTGGATTCAGTTTGATCCCTAGCATCACAGAAGGTTTTAAATTCAAAATTACAAATGACAGAAATATCATCAAATTCCACCCCCTACTCCCACCCTCACCCCCTACCTTGTGAATAGGCAGTTTACATCTCATGAGGTCCAGGCAGATCCACAGGCACAGTGTCTCTCAGAATGTCGAAAAGACACATAGAGGCTTTGTTCCAGGAGTTTGCTTTCCCAAGAGCGCTTCCAAACCCAGCAAGCCCAAGGGACACACTGGCCCTGGGCCAAGCTGCCAACTACCAAAGAAGGTTCCCAGCAACCTTAGCTGCTGGCTAGAGTGTTGACAGGCGCCCAGGCAGAAAGACTAGGCTGTTAATAAGAATCTACAGCTGAGTTAGTGAAAAATCAGCTCACTCATGTTTTCCAGCTTGCCTTCTAATGCATCCTCTCTCCCGAACAATCATTACAGGGTTTACTTTCCTCCCATCCCTTATTGATTAAACCTAAAGCCTCAAGGTGCTTTGGGGAAGTGAATAAAGTCAGTGAGCTCTGGCATAGCATAGCCATTCTCTGTGATTGCAGGCCAAGGGCAGCATGTGTGTTGAGGCATCTGGTGCATCTTCCCACCTCTGTCTTTGAGGCCTCACTGGGAAATGTACAGTCTATGCTGTAGGCAGGCTATGGGAAACCCTGCAGTCTACAAATAATTCAGTTTTGCTTTTTTCTAAACACTTTTCTATTTTCTAAAAGCATATCTAATCTGCCTATTCTGATGATTTTAAGAACGTGAGTGTATTAATTAATGCTAAAAGCTAGGTCTGGCAGTCTAGTGTTGGGGGATTAAGATAGTTTGACCCCCAAGAGCTCACTGGCCATCTGATCTAATGGATTAGCAAGCTTGCAGTTTAGTGAGAGAACTGTAGAGGAAGACATCCCTCTTCCTGTTCAGTCCTCCCAGGGCACAGCCTGCTTGTATTTGCATTTGCACAGATACACATACCCCCCCCACACACACACACTCAGGCATTAATGTTAGAGAATAAAGCTCTGAGTTTGTACTCTGAAAAGCTGAGCAACATGAACAAAAAAATGGTAAGGAGAGAAGATGGAATCAAAGGGAAAAAAAGGAGAAAGGGAAAAGAGGAGGAGGAGAAGGAGGAGGCAGTGGCCCAGAAAATACCAATGGCCATAATGCTGATTTTCTTCTACAACAATGAAACCTGTAAGCATTTCCTTGTGACATTTGGCCACCTGAAGTAGCAAAAACCTTTCTCAAAATTTCCCAGTGACATGGCATGAGGCTGCTGCAGGTACACTTTGCAGAACTTGTAGTATGGTATTTCTTTCCACCCTTCCTTAATCCTGCTGTCTTAATAAGATACTTCCTTGATGTCAGAGGCATGCTCTAAGGGTGAAGGGAAAACAGCTAAGAACTTCTTGGCTCTGGAGTGTTTATCTCTGGACTGTTGCACTAGAGGCAAACAGTTCCATCCTGTCTATGCCATTGTTAACCCCAGTTTCTATTGTATTTTATGCCATCAATCACAATTTTGCTTACAACCATATTGTAAGCAAAAATATATCTGTTATAGAAATATTGAGTTAGCATCAGAGAATGACCTTTGCCTGGGACTATTACAAGGTTTGAGGAGGAATCTTAGTAGTTAATCGTCTTGTTGAAGCACAATACCTAACTAAAGCTACTTACAGAAGAAACTTTTTGTTGTCCACAGTTCCAGGAGAGAGAGTCCATCATTAGAAGCAAAGCACAGTAGCACGAGTTTGCTGTGGCT
Organism: Sigmodon hispidus; assembly: GCA_004025045.1. Taxonomy (NCBI): domain Eukaryota; kingdom Metazoa; phylum Chordata; class Mammalia; order Rodentia; family Cricetidae; genus Sigmodon; species Sigmodon hispidus. Next base: position 24,245 of record PVIH01019213.1, on the reverse strand, counting down.
GGTGATACTGCATCTGTAGTCAGGAAGCAAAGTGACACAGCTGTGCTCAGCTGGCTTCTTTATTAGTACTTGGTTCAGGACCCCAACCCATGGAACACTACTATCCACAATGAGGACAGATCTTCCCATCCCACAGATACATCCTCAGTTACTTACTTCCTCCAACCAGTCTCCACTTCCTACAATAGTCAACTTCCTGCCAACGATCTATTCAAAATTCAATCCGAGCATTAATATCCATCAGGTCAAAGGCATTATGGGTCCAGTGTCTCTGATATAGCCTCACAGACACACCCAGAGGCTGAACCAGTCCAAGTGGTCCTCGGCTCAGTCAAGATGACAATGAGGAGGAACCATAACAAACTTCTCTCATTCACTGGGTGGGGGAGAGGGGGGGAGGGCAGGGAAAGAGGGGGAGGGGGAGAAAAGGGAAACAAAGTCCTTGACTCCCTGGTAAAATTATAATGAAGGCTTAGTGTCCTTTCAGTGATGACAAAAGAGTTGGTTTTCTAAGAGAAATATAGCTAGGTTGGGCGATTGACTCATGGCATCTCATCTCCTGCTTTACTTTAGTCAATGGCTTTGACCTCACCCTCATTCTTCACTGTTAAGCAACAATGGATGGTTGCTGCTGCCATTGCTGAATGATGTCCGAGTTAATCAGTATGGTCAGCTCACAATGATGTTATGAATGATGTGATAACACCCTCTTTGCTTTAACAATATTGTTTTAACTGAGTCTAAAGAACCAAAACACATTGGTAGAGTTTTAAAAGATTAAATTAGTTTGCTCAATAACTATTTTTTTTAAATGAGTTTATTATGTCAGTTTAGTAATGTTGATTATCTCATGCTGGGTATATGTTCTGTTTGGAAATTGTACATATTTTTTAATTGGAATTTAGCTTTTGTGTGTGGATATTTTGCCTTCATACATGACTGTGGACCACCTATGTGCCAGTATTCATAGAGATACCTGGAACTGGAGTTATAGATGGCTATGAACTGTCATATGGGTGCTGGGAATTGAACGCTAGTCTTTTGCAAGAAAAGTCAGTGCTCTTAACTTCTGAGCTATCTCTCTAGCCCCATACATCTTTTTAAAAAATATTTATTTTATTCACATGTATGTGTCTCTGTGTCTGTGTCAGGGGCCAGAAGATGTCATTAGATCCCCTGAAGCTAGAGTTACAGGCAACTGTGGGCTGCCTGCTATGAGTGTTGGGATTTGAACTAGCATCCTCTAGAAGAGCAATAAGTGCTCTTAACCACTGAACCAACTCTCTAGCCCCACACATCTTTTTAATAAATAAAAAATTCAAAAATAATATAAATTATAGGGATAACAGGATAATGAAATATTGATTGTTGCTTTGTTGATTTTTAGGTTTTGGATTTTGAGACAAGAATTCCTCTGTGTAGCGCTGGCAATCCTGGAAGTAACTCTACAGACCAGGATGGTCTCAAACCAGAGATCTGTCAGCCTCTGCCTTTGAAGTGCTAGGATTAAAAGTGTGCATCACCACTGTATGGCTAAAATAGACTCTTGAGAGCTAAGACATTAGAAAAGATTACAGGGTAAATACAGATCATGTGACCACCCTCTTGCTGCACACTGAGAAAACTGAGGCAATCTGTCAAATATTACAATACTAAAATTTATTATTTGTCTTAATGCCTTTTAACTATGACCTTCTAGAATTTCCTGTGCAGAAACATTTAAATGCAGTTGTCTGGTTGATTTTCTTAGCATTACAAAATGTACTGTGTCATTTTAATGACTATATGGAGAATAAAAAATACAGCCTTTAATTTTGTTTTGTAATCAGTGGGCCTTTGGATGATTTCTAAAATTTGATCTAACAAAGAGTTGTAATAAAAATGGTTGTTCACATCTTCTGAGAGTGTGTGTACATGTTTCTGTGGATGTATATCAGTGAAAATTCTGGGTCATGAAGAACAGTGTAGTGTACACATGCAGGCTTCTACTGGGTCTTAGAAGTCGATGTTAATGGCTGGAGAGATGGCTCAGTAGTTAAGAGCATTTGATGCTCTTGTAGAGGACCTGAGTTTGATTCCTAGAATCCACATTGGGTAGCTAACCACCACTTGTAACTTCAGCCTCATTGAATCTAACACTCTCTTCAGTCATACACAACACCAGCTCATCTGTGTGCCCCCTTCTTTCTCTCTCTCTCTCTCTCTCTCTCTCTCTCTCTCTCTCTCACACACACACACACACACACACACACACACACACACAAATAATAAAATAAACTTTTTTTTTTTTAAAAAAAAGCACTATCAAAACTTTAGGACATTTTTGATCTAGATGTTAAGCATAGCTATTATTAAAAATTATACAAACTTATAAATAAATTGTTTATAAAATCATGGTAACCCCATAAACATTTTGATTCCTAGTTATTTTGCCATTATCTGTGCTTGCTTTTGATAATGTATAATTATATGCAAACATTATATCACTTCACTGGAAATATTATTTATGATATCCATGTTTGATATTCAGAAACATTATGGTGGTGCCATGATGTTAGTTATGATATGTATGATAGTTATACACTTACACTATGACTAATGTAGAAAATATTAGTAATGCAAATTAGATTCAGAACTATATAATGTGTTAGCCATCTTATTGTAAGTAGCACAAAGATTAAGAGCATCTCTTTCAAGTATTTGAAAACAATAAGTTCAGCAAATAAAGCTTACATAATTGAAAAGTGAATGGAGTCATACAATGGAACTTTTGTTTTTATTTTCATCTTGCTAATGCAGGCAGGAACATCAGTGTTCATATTGGAATTTCACTTGGAAAAGTAAAATATTTATTTACACACTGCTGATCAGAAAAGTGCAATTTTCCTACTTTCTTATCAGCATATATACAATATTCAGTTATTCCCAATATCTGCCCAGTGATCTAGCAATATTACCATTGGGCATATGCTCAAAGGATGCATAATTTTTACCCCAAGAACATTAGCTCAACTATGTTCATAGCAGCATTATTCATAACAGCCAGAACCTGGAAACAACCTAGATGTCCCCTCAACAGAAGAATGAATTAAAAATTATGGTACATTTATACAATGGAGTACTACTCAACAAACAAACAAAAAAAAAGGAAATAAAGAAAGCAACATCATAAAATTTGCAGGCAGATGGCTGGATCTGGAGAGTATCATCCTGAGTAACTAACAGAGACCCAGAAAGACAGACATGGTATGTGTTCCTTCATAAGTGAATTTTACATGTAAAATAAAGTATAACCAGGCTACAATCCACACTTCACACCCTCCAGCAGCTAAGGAACAGGAAGAAGTTAAGAGAGACATCCAAAGAACCCCCAGGAAAGGGAAATAGAGATTTCCTGAGAAAATTTCGATCATGGTGGGGAGGGGTAAGGGGAGATGAAAAGAGAACATAAGAGATTGGGAGAGGGAGAGCAAAGAAGTGGATGTCCTGATAGAGTGCCATTGTGGGATTAGAGAGGAACCTGATACTAAGTAAACACTCAAAAACTCACAAGATGACCCTGGCTAGGACTCCAAGCAATACCGGAGAGGGAGCCTAAACTGGCCTTTCCCTATTATCATATGAATGACCACCCTAATTGCTATCATAGAACCTTCATCCAGCAGCTGATGGAGGCAGATGCAGCGATCCATAACTAAACAATGGGCTGAGTGAAGGGATCAGGATCATGATGGAGAGACCCATGGAGTAGGCAGTCTGATGCTGTTGGGAGCTCGCAGACTCTGAAATAACAGCTGATGAACCTTCATGGAACAGATCTGGACCCCCTGAATGTAGATGACAGTTGAAAATCATAGGCAGTTTCTGGAGCCTCTTGCACTCGGACCATAGTTTCCTTGCCCAGAAACCGGCTTCTTGGAGCCCATGCCTAGTAGAGGAACACCTTCCTCAGCCTTCAGATTTGGGAGAGGGACTTGGTCCTACCTCAACTGGATATGCTAGATGGAACTGACTCACTTTGGGCTTGCTTGCCCTCTCTGGGGAGTGAACAGGGCTGGGAGAGGGTGGGGAGGGAGGGGAGAGGCTGGGGGACAGCTGGGAGAAGGGGAAGGAGGGAGAGCAGTGGTAAACATGAGAAAACACTTGAATAAAAAAAAAATCTCAAATAATCTACAGTTATTTCTAGTGTTCATTAATTTTGGTTGCAGAAATCTTTTCTTTCCATTTTGAACATTGTTCTTTATTCATAATGACTTCTTGGTACTTTTTGTTTCCTTAGTGAATAAAGTTGTTGAGTGTCTTGTCAAATGTTTGTTAGTCTTTGACATACTCTTCCTAAGGAAAGCCTCTTATAATCATTTGATCATTTCCTCAGTGGATCATGTAGGCTTTCTTACTTCATTGGAGGCCCTTACATAGTCACAATTTCATGTTTGTCTTTTATGATCTTTGTCAAATGTCTATTTTTTAGAGGGGGTTGACTTTTTAATCTTTAGTTTTTCAGTATTTTTTAAGGCTTTCCCACAATTTCTTTGTGTATCCCTGGGTGTCCTGGAACTCACTTTGTAGACCATGCTGGCCTCAAGCTCTCAGAGATCCCCCTGCCTCTGTCTCCCAAGTGCTGGGATTAAAGATGGGTGTCACCAGGCCTAGCTGACTTTGAATCTTAATCATATTTTTATATATCAGTTTAATTTAAGACAATTCATCTATTTTCTTCTATGGTTTTAATGTACAATGTATATATTTATCTTTATTTATAATATAGTTTGTGGTGCTCAGAAGGTAAATCATTTTAAAAACTTTTATTGTGATATTGCCACATGTTTTTATGTTCTCATATTGTTCTTTTAGAATTTTTCTTGTTCTTTTATATGTAGACTGATGGTACATAGAACTGATTTTCACATTATATGAGGATTAAAATTAATTTTGATAACTTGGTATTTTTAAAGGGTATTTGTTCATTTCCATGTGAGTTTTGTTCATATGGTTTAGTTTTATCTTTATCCTCAGGATGATAAGAGGAGTTTGTCATATCCATAAACAATAAAATTCAAAGGAAGAAGCATGGTTTCTCCTTTGTGTCTTTCCTCAATCCTTTTCTTCTAACACCAGTTATGTGGGTTTTTCTCCTGTCTCAAGAACTCAGTTCACTTTTGAGGGATACATGAAGAGATGTCCAATTTCAACACTAACTTAATTGTAGATTCCATAGCTTAAGATCTCAATCCTAGGACATGCAGGCATTCATACGCTAATTACTAGTTTGCCTTTAAGCCACCCTTGGCTATAAACTGGAAGTTCTCAAGAACCTTATTCAGATTTGAGAGCTTGCTGGAGCAACTCATAGAACTCAGGAAAAGCATTTACTCACTAAATGATGATTTATTACAAAGAACATAGTAAAGAAAACAAACAGCCATATGAAGAGGGGTGTGTGGAGAGAGAGGGGGAAAGGGAGAGAGAGACTCAGAGAACAAGAAGTTTTGTCCCTTTGCTATTTGGGACACACCATTATGATTGTGCCTCTTTGTTCAACAGTGGAAAACTCAAGACTTGTACCATTTTTTTTTTTTTGGCATTTATGTTTCCACTGAGCAGTATTAGTTGGATAGACATGTAATTATTTCCACTATATGCAGGTCATCCTTAGGCTACTCAAAATCTAAATATGTTCCTCCCTGTGACAAAATACTTGAGATCAGAATCATATGGGCATAAAGACTCATTTGAGCTCATGGTTTATGAAGCCTAAGTCCATGGTTAGTTAGCTTCATTGTTGTGGGCAGTGGTGAAGTATAATATCATAATGGCAGGAGGGAGGACATGGCCAAGCAGCAGAATGGGAGGGTGTGGCATAGCTGTTCATCTCACAGTGGCCAGCAAGCCAAGAAATGAAGAGTTAGGTAGGGGACACTGACAAGAAATACCCTTCTAATGCTTACTATGAGTGCCCTATTAGTTTCTACCCCCTAAAAACAATGCTATTAAATTACTAACCTATAAATGGTTTTATGAATTAACTAAGTCTGAGGCCTTAGCTTCCAATCACCTCTCAATAATTAGACCCAGAAGCTGAGGATCAAGTGATATAAGTTTAGGAAAGAAATTTTGCAATCATATTTTATAACCATAACATCAGTCTGACTATATGCAGCTGTGTTTGACTGTTATAATATCATTCTCTAAAGTGATGAGCCTCTCAAAAGAGAATGTATTCATATAATAGTGAAACAGGTACCCCAAACTCCAGTCTATTTCCCTAAGGATAAATTCAAGGAAATCTATGCAATGGGGAGGGGAGAGGTGTGGAAAGGTGACATGGTCAGAGGTCTGCACAGATGTGCACACACCTCAGAGCTCTTTAGAGAATGTGCATTCAGAAAATGGTCATGCTTTCAAGATCTGAGGGTACAGTTCTGTCCTCCCTAACACAAAATATAGCCTTGTGAATGCTTCTTCAAACCAAAGAGAAGGATTCAGGGTTTTGGGATTCAGTTTGAACTGAAGAAGGCTGTTTCCAAATCCTCAAACATACACAAAAGCAAGCAAACAAGAAAAAGCTAAAGACAGGTATTATCAAGAAGACAGTACTTGAGAGGTGTTGCTTACAGTCCCAGGGACCACCACTTTGTGCTTTGTTAAATGACTTCTTTCCCCAATTTTTTTTTAAGTTGAAAACATTTTTTATACTGTATATGACACCAGTCTCCATGCTCAGTTTCTCTCAGCTCCTCCTCACACCCTCATCCAACACAACTTTATGGTTTTTTCCTTTGCCTCTTGAAAAATAAAAAGGAAACAGGAACAACAACAACAACAAGAAACATACACAGACAAACTATAAAAATAGAAATTAAAATAAACAAACGGGAGAACTTTTTAGGTAGCCAACCAGAGATGACCACTTAGACACAGTATATAGTCAATTGAAAATTTTTTATTTTAGCTAGTTGTAACCACACCCACATATTCCGGGACCAAAGTATGACCCTGAGTGTTCTGAACACATGGATTTGGAAGGCAAAAATTACTTCCTGGCATCTCATTTGGCAGCTACAGAGGACTTCACAGAAGCAAGCTGTTTAACAGAAGCTGGGATAAGCAGCTAGCTGGAGGGGATTCTGTACAAGCAGGCAGATTAACAGAAGCTAAAATAAGTTAGCTAGGATGTCCTGATCTTTGCTTCCTAGAATAGAGTTTGGTCATTTTATGTGGGATTCTCCATCAGGGAGATCAAATTCTAGTTAAACCTGAAATGGCCTCAACAAGAATACAGGATGGAGGAACCTTTGTACCCACTTGCCTGTCACAAGATCAACAACAGAAAATGCCCAAACAAAGCAGAATGTGTTAAATGACTTCTAAGCCCATTTGTAAAAGCAAGTAACTAAAGGCAAGAGAAGCTGGGGAATATATTCAGGTTTCTCTTGAGTGTTAAAAGTAAGGATGGGCCCTGTGGTTTTCAAATTGAGCTAGGGGGAGAAAGTGACTCACATTTCTTAAAAAGAAAATTGTTAATTTCACTGTAGGGACTCAGGTCATGGGACTCTTCTGCATGTAGCGAAGGTGTGATGGGAGGCGGTTTCCCTAAACACTTTATCATTGCAAAGCAAGAGGCATTGATGCTGAAATAATGGAATAATATCTCTCTGCTCTTACAATTGTGTATGCGGGGGTCTGTCCCTTGGAGAATCCCATTGTGCTATGATTTATCATAGTTACCAAATAAAACAAGCTCTATGTCAAAATATATATTCTCTCTCTCTCTTTTTCACACACACACACACACACATACACACACACACACACACACACCACACCACACCACACCGCAGTTTGTGAACTTGTGGTAAGCGGGAAGCCTAAGCATCTTAGCTTGTTACAAGGGCCAGAATTCTGAGGTGCATGTGAGACCAACACTGATTGAATCAAAATCCTTTATTGCTAGCACAGAGCTCATACTCTCCCAAGTAGTTTGACTGGCAATGTGTTGTGGCATTACGTTATGGTTTCCTCTTTCAAAAAGGATGGTCACAAGTATCCCTCCCAGTGTGACTTTCTTGTTATTGGGTTTGTATCATAATTCCACATGTGGCAATTGAATAGAGAGGGAAGAAAAGGACAAAGGCCATGACCCTGTTTATTCCCTTTCTATTCATAATTCCTCTGATCCAAAAAGAGCTAGCTTTCTTTGTGAAATCTATGAATCTACACTTTCTCCTTTTCCTCTGTGATAGTTCCATAACTCAGCTCAGTTGTGATAGGTCATTCACTCTGTACTACAGAAACAAACCTATGGTGTAGACTGGCCATCAGTGACACTTGATATGAGAACTTTGAAGTGGCCTGGGAGATAGATTGCCTCACCATGTCCCTGCTACTCCTTGATCTAAAATAGACATTTGCTAATTCCACAAACTGTTCTTAGAGAAATGGCCAACTGGTGTTGTTCTATGTTGAATTGCTCGAGCCAGACAAATTCAAATAATGCCAACCAGCCTATTTGGAGGCCATAAGAATGTTTCTGTTGGTTAGCAATATAGTAATAATTGTGCTAGCAGAGAAATTATAAAGATTACTGACATATCATATGATCCCTCGCAGATACATATAGTTATAATATCTTTGCTATCAGCAAAAAATGCTTCAAATTAAAATGTAAAAGAAGACTAATAAATTCAACACAAGCAACTTGTTTTCGAACAGATTACAATGCAAATTCACTTTTCTGTTTTGCAATTGAGTGCTAGCATTGGTCACCTTCTAAACCATGCAGTCTCCAGGTTTAAAGTGACTATGGGGAACGTGGGCACAGAGGATACTTAAAGTATCCTCTTTTGGGAAAACTTGAGAATGATATCTTACATTGCTAAAGAAGGATGAGGCAGGCTCAGGTAGTCCATGGCTCTTTTCAGAAGCTCAGGCCTGAAGGAGAGGCCTAGATTGACAGAGTAGCTCCAGTCTTGTAGCCAGAGGGTGCTGAGGAGGAAGAGAGAGAGGGAGAGAGGTAGAGAAAGGGGGAGAGATAGGAGAGAAGCTGAGCTATTGAACTGCCAGCACACACACCATTTTCTGCATCTAAGCCCCTCTCTGTGGGGTGATGCTTCCCATACACAGGACAGTGCAACCCTCCCCTAACCCATCTCCTAGTTTATTCTTCTGGTAATGCCAGAAACAACTAGAGGTGTACTTTACTAAGCTAATTAGCATCCAGTTGAGTTGCTAATCAAAATTAACCACAATGTCATAAAAAGAGTGACATGGTAACAGGAAGTGTTTGGTTTGTTCCCCACTATTGTCTAAGATGAATGGGGACTCTGTTGATGCTTTGCCCATGGATACAAGTGGCCACACCTAAGCACCATGTAAAGGTGCTTAGCACCATGGGGTGCTAAGGGACTGGAGAGGGAATCTACCCAGGTGCAGCACATGAGGAATTGCACATGACAGGCAGGTGCCCAGCTAGAACCTTCTTAAAAGGCAGGAGAGTGCAGTGTACCAGGATATAAGCACATGACCTCCCTGTGACCTGGATAGGTCATTGATGGTGTGCTATGTCCTGCTGTGCAGAGGCAGTTATTTCCATGACCTTCTATTTATTCCTTCTATGTGAAATAGAATCTCTCAGATGGTTCTCCTATTTCTAGGTGACCCTAAGACACTTGACTCACCTGTCAGCCACTACCTTCCAGTGGTCTTCTTATCCCAACCCCTGTTTGATCACACTGAGAAACTGAACTTCACTGTCACAGGCTGAGCCCCAGTCAATCCAGAAAGGACCTGTAGTTGTCACTGGGCACAGCCTCGGTGTTCTGACACAGATGTTTGAGCGTCTGGAGTCTAAGATGAGCAACACTCATCCTTACCTCTTCTTTTGTTCCTGTCCCACACTAACTGTGATGCTCATGGACTTCAGGATAGGGGTGGTACAACCAGACCCAATATGCTCTCCTGGGTGGTGAGGGCTTTGGGCAGGCAATGGAGGAAAGTATTGGGTGGGGTGGGTTAGTGTAGAGGGTGAGTGGCTTTTGGAGATGACCTGAGAGACTGTAAACCCCAGGCACTTTGGGCCATCTCAAATCACCTTGTCAGATGAACTCGATGGATCTTGGGGATTCTGTGTGGTCACAGGGATCTCATAGTTTGGGAGCAGGAACCTCAAACAAAGCAGCTTTAACAGTTACAAATGACTTGCCAGGGGGCTGGAGAGATGGCTCAGAGGTTAAGAGCACTGACTGTTCTTCCGGAGGTCCTGAGTTCAATTCCCAGCAACCACATGGTGGCTCACAACCATCTATAATGACATCTGGTACCTTCTTGTGTATCTTGTGTATAGTGTATACTGTATACATAATAAATATTTACTTGCCAGTTACTAGAAGTGATGAATTTACACTCCAGTCATCCATTTTTGTATAATTCATAGGCTTTTTTAGTTTATTGTTCAACATCTTTAGCCATCAGAGAAATACAAATCCAAACAACCTTGAGATATCACCTTATACCTGTCAGAATGGTTAAGATAAAAAAAATAAACAGATGATAATCTGTGCTGGAGAGGATGCAGAGCAAGGGGGACACTCCTCCATTGTTGGTGGGAATGCCAACTTGTACAGCCACTCTGGAATGCAGCATGGTGATTACTAAGAACACTGGGAATCAATCTCCCCGAGGATCCAGCAATACTACTATTGGGCATATACCCAAAGAATGTACATTTATAACCCAAAGGCATTGGTTCAACTATGTTCATAGCAGCATTATTCATAACAGTAAGAACCTAGAAACAACCTAGATGGCCCTCAACTGAAGAATAGATTAACAAACTGTGGTACATCTATGCAATGGAGTACTATTCAGCAGAAAAAAGAATGACATCCTAAAATTTGCAGTCAAATGGATGGATTTTGAGAATATCCTCTTGAGTGAGGAAAGATAGGCATGGGGTATACTCACTCATATGTAGATTTTAGACAAAAAGCAAAGAATACCCAAGCTGGAAAACACAACCCTTGAACAGCTTGGGATCAGAAGGAACTTAAGTGACACATCCAGGGATTCTTCTGGGAAGAAAAAATGGAGATCTTATTAGCAAATTAGGACCATAACAGGTATCAATAAAAGAAGGGAATAAATCATGAGAGAAGGAGATAGTTTGGTGAGAGGAGCAACAAAGAAGAAAAGAAAACAGATGAATATCTTGATAGAGGAAGCCAATGTGGGGCTGGAAGGAGACTGGATGCTAGGGGAACCCACAGGATGTCCTTGGATAGGTCCCTAACTAATAATGGAGGGGGTGCCTAAACAGGACATCCCCTATAATCAAATGGATAATCACCCTAAGTGTCATCACAGAACCTATACCCAACAATGAACAGAGGTGGAGGCAGAGATCCATGGCTGAGCACTGGGCTGAGCTCCCCTTACAGCTGGAGTGTGGGGAAGAAGAGTCTGTATGAACAAGAAGATAGGGAGTATGAGGAGGATTCCCACAGAGATGAGGGCCTGGAGCTCTGGAGAGTTCACTGAATCAAGAATAGGCCCTGGGGAACAATAGGGTAGATAACTGTCAATTAGCTTGGGCAGTATGTAGAGCCTAGTGGTGTGGGATCAGGCTGTGTAATGTGCTGTAAATGCCTGGCAGTATTCCTGTAAATGGGCTGGCACCTTGGTGCCCATTTCCTGCAGAGAAATGCCTAACCCAGCCTTAATATTGGAATGAGAAAATCGGACCTGCCTGGAGTGGAGCACCATGCTGAGCTGATGTACCTTGGGAGTTCCTGTCCATTTGGGGGAGGGAATTGAGGGATGGGGTGGGGGGATGCTGAAGTCAGACTGGGAAGGATTGGGAACAGGGAAGGGTAGGTGAGCAGAGAGATACATGGAAAAAAAGACCTTTTTTAAATAAAATAAAAAAATAAAACATCCCACAAAGAAAGATAGGGAAGTCGATTTAAACACTTTTAATCCGGGTATGTGTCTATATTCTCAGTACTTGAAAGGCCAAGAAGGAAGATCTCTTCATGGATCAACTGAGCTACATTGTGACTTCAAGATCAGTCTAAGCCAAACAATCAGACTCTATCAGAAAATTAAACCAAACCTGGAAATGTAGCTTAGCAATAGAGTTCTGCAGACATAATACAAGGCTCTGGATTGGATCTTCTAGTTTTTCAAGCCTGCTTTTCAATTTATAGTACTCTACTGGCCTATGAAATGTTATGAAAACCATCTTTAACTGAAGCTTCAGTTGCCAATAAAAATATTTTGCTTCTGGCATATAAGAGGATTTTAAGCTTCCCCAAGCTGTGGGAAATCAATCAAACAGAATATTCTTTATGCCTAGCATGCATAGCCATGGCTTCTTTCTTTGGTGTAGCTAGAAAAATGAAGTGGCGTCTTCTTTTCTTTGCCCTTTCTCCTCCACCTTAAGTTTTATGAAAAAGTACTCCTGAGAAATGTAGATTTCACCAATGAACATTAGGCCACATTTTCCCAGTGTTCCTGTGACCTGGATGTGCTGGGCCCCAGGACTGTCAACTATGGGAGGTATCAGACCGGCCTCCTGCCTGATGAGCTATTTTGACATTATCACAGGCTGCAACCACAAGCCTTGGCACAAACATTTGTGTTCTGACATTTTCTTCTTCCCTTCCTAGAAGACATGTTCTGAGAGTCCTCTGATACTCTCCCTATGAAATATCTTTGTAGTTACCTCTGAGAATTTGCACACCAATTCTTTTGGCTGTTAGTTCCATGTTTTGAAGCCTTTGGCTCCATTTGTCTCTTTCTTTTTGACATTGGTGTTGATTTAAGAGTCCTTAATCTTTCAGCATAGCAAGGTATCGTTGATTCCTTGAACACATTTTTCTGATTCTTTCCAAGATGTAAACACTCAGTGATTGATACACAATTTATGGCTCCCCAACCTCTAACAAATGCCAATTTTTGCTTATTCCAGAGAATTAACATTTATGTGCAGTAACAGCAAACTTCTGTTGATGATAAAATAAGCTAATTTATGATTTCTCCACTTACTTTACAAGATCAAATTTTAACGAAATTAAATGTTCTGCTTGGTATGAAATGCCTGTCTTCACTGTAACTGATGTTTGCTTTTAGTTGTATTCTCAAATAGTGCAGCTATATTTGCTGTTTCTCAGAGCTCTGTTGCTAGGTTAAATAATTTTAAAATGTAGTTTAAGGGTTTTCAAAATATTTGTTTCTCTCCTCCTAAATTTGAATGCCTTCTTGTAGAGTTCTACAAACATAGAATCTTTGCATATCCTGTGGGATGAATTCAATTTTACTAATTTCAGCACAATTTGATTGTAAAATACTAAATTTCCTTAAAAATAATCAGACTTACATTTGAGAATCTCCTCTCTCTCCCACCTTGAGTGTGTGAGTGTGTGTGTGTGTGTCTGTGTGTGTGTGTGTTTATGGGGGAGGGAATGGAAAGTAGGAGTTTTAACTAGGTCTAATCCCAAGACTAGCAACGATTTACAACAGTTAATGGTACTGTTATTAACTGATGCTGTACATTCAGCTTCCAGCAGATATCAGGCAGTGTTAGGTGATGGCGACTGTATTTCCTGATTCTGATAAAGTTGTTTTGACAGTAAAACTGTGAGAGCTTTGGTAGACTCAGGTCTCATAGCCACAAAAAGATGTTAAATGCAATACAAAATAAAATGGAATTTATCCAAGTAACTGACAATCTAATTCAATGTAATGCAAAACAATTGCCAAAAGAAATCACAAATCATGCATGGGAGGGGTCCTACCTTCACTAAAGTGATTTTGGAGAAACTGTTCAAAGAATGCATATATATATCTATCAATGGTGCTGTTGACATTTGCTAGAATAGAATGAAATAAGCTTTGTGTATTTGTTGGCAGAAGAATGTATGTCAATAGTGTTCCAAAAAGCTGTCCTAAGTAGGTGCCAGGACTCACTCTAGCTTGCAATAGACCCCAGACCAAAGTGAGCCTTAGCACCATAAACCGATTCTCCCTGGAGCCAACAGTGTCTGGATTAATCATGTTTAACGTTCTGAGCTGAGAGAATAAGACTATAAAATGCTAAGGGTAACTGTAAGTCATTCTGGGCTGGTGAATAATATCAATACTGTTCAGCTTTCGTCTTTTATATTTTTATTGAGATAAAATTCACATTACATATATTGAGTATTTAAAGTATATAATTTTATGAGTTTAGTATATTCTCAGTGTTTTCCAAGAATAGTCACAAATTCCAGAATATGCTCATCATCCCACCTCTTTTAAGGTGAATGTACTTCTGGGAGGGCAATTTATAAATTTAATATTAATATTTATTTGTTCTCAGAGGATTTTTAATGATGCGAAGCATTTTAGGCCCTTTTCTTTTAAAATGAAAGTAGCATTCATATAATATATTTTAATCATGTTTTCTCTCCCCCAACTCTTACCAGATTCTTCTCTCCTTTCTACCTACCCAACTCCATGTTCTCTCTCTCAAAATACACAGACACACAAACACACATACGATGTGTGAGAGAGATACACACACAAAAGAGAGACAGAAATGAAAATTAAAAAGTACAAAAATGCCCCCCAAAACCCCAAAAAGTCTACATTCTCCCTACCACCACCAAAAAAGTTGTCTTTTTTGTGTTGGCCAGCTATTCCTGGGCATAGGGCCTACCGTGTAGTGTGGTTGAAATACCCAGTGACACTCCTTGGAAGAAAACTCATCTTTCCCTTTGACAGTAGATATCAATTGCAAATAACTTCTTGATTAGGGGTAACATGTTCACCGCCACCTTAGTGCTGGGACATTCATTAGCTTTAACCTGGCTGGTCCTTTGTGTGCTGCCACAGTGTGAGTTCATATATGCTCCAGTTCTCATATGTCCAGAAGATACTGTTTCTCTGGTGTCATCTATATTGTTTGGAGATATATATATATATATCCATCTTTTCCACATAGATCTCTGAACCATTTAGGGCTGAGTGACCCAAAGTCTCTCACTTGCCAGATGTTGTCCAGTTGTGGAACTTTATGTTAAATCCCATCTACTACAAAAAAGAAGCTTCTCTGATGATTGCTGAACAATGTACTTATCTATAGCAATATGCCATTAGAAATCATTTTGTTGTTATGTTCTTTTAGCAGAATAATAATAATATATTTTTCTCTAGACTCATGATGTTTAGTCTGTTTTTTGGCCACTTTAGCAATGTCGCGTATGGGTTCTATTGCACTGGTCACTCCCATAACATTTCTGTCACATTTGGAAAGTTATATCTTGCAGACTATTCTAGGTCATAGATATGTGGTAGGGTGATGTTTATGATTATCTTTATCCTGCAATAGTGCACAGAGTACCTTCTAGCATCATGAATGCTAATGAGTAGGGGTGAAACTTCTAATTGAGCAACATCTTAATGTCTTTATATTTGATGATGAAAGTGTTATTCTCAGCAATAGGGCCTTACCATCAGTTTGTGGAGAACAACCAGTAGTTTTGGCAACAGCCTCTGATGTTTTGGACCCATCTGGCCAACAACTCAACAAGTTGCAGCCCATTCTTCCCACTGGAGGTTTTAGTGGTGGCATATGATGTCTAGTTGGGGGACGCTCCCTCAATATAAAGTGACTCCATTTAGATTCCTTTCATATATGTATATATTTTAGAAAACTCCTAAGTACCTATCTATTTTCAAAAGGCTTTAAGTGTTAGTTTTCCCTCTCCATATTTCCTTTTTAATACTTCTCTTCTGTTTCTCTCCCTATTTAATCCTGCAGTTCTAACTTTCTCTCTTTTTTCCTCCATAGCATTTTATTAGCATTTCCCTTCTTTGAGACACTCCCCACCCCTAACTGATCCCTCACAAGGTACCTAGTTTCTGTGGTTTTTCAGATGATAGCACACATATTGAGAGCTTAAAAGCTAACATCCACATATAACAGAAAACATATAGTCTTTTTAGGTCTGAGTTATTTCTCTCAGGATGATTTTTTTTTTCTAATTACATCCATTTACCTAAAAATGTCATGATTTTATTTTTCTTAACAGCTGAATAATATTTCACTTCGTAAATGTACTCCATTTTTTAAAACCATTTATCAGTTGGTAGACATCTAATTTGTTTCCAATTTTTTGCTATTAGGAATAGAGCAGCAATAAACATGGAGAAGTAAGTGTCTCCGTAGGAGGATGTAGCGTTATTCCAGTGGTAGAATTCCAAAGAATGACAGAGTTAGATTTTGACACGGATGGATTCCCATCTTCCTGAGGAACCACCACACTGATTTCCATAATAGTTGTGCGTATACAGCAGTAAACAAATGCTGTTGTTTCCCTACATCCTCACCAGCATGAGCTGTCATCTGTTTTATTGATCTTGGCCATCAGACTGGGGTAAGATAAAATCTCAATGTCATTTTTGTTTTCATTTCCTTGATGTTGAATATTTCTTTAAATGTTTCTCAGCCATTTGAGTTTTATATTTTGAGAATGATCTGCTTAGTTCTGTACCCCATTTTTAAATTCTATTGGTTGTTTCCTTGATTTTTTTTTAATTACAAAAGATAATATGAGGGAGGGGAAACCATGATCAGAATATATTGTATAAAAAATATGTTCTAAAAAGTGTAATATGAAGTAGGATATACTGGGGAGAACAATGCTGTGAAGGAAACAGAGGAACATGGAGGACCACATCAGTAGTTACGTGAGGCAGCCATGGTAACCTGCCTCTACAATGACACCTGTACTTATGCTCACCCTTCCCCAGTCATTTTCGGTTTGGTCAGTGTGAACAGTGGGATTCATTCTTCAGAAGTTCTGCTAGTGACTCTGTAGGATTGATTGTGAAGGACTCTGTTCTTCCAAGTCATGTCCCTCTTATGGCTTACCCTCTGTGGAGAAAGCCAGCTACCACATCATGGAGAAACACATCCCCTACAGTGCTCACATAGGAGCTGAGGTCCTCTGTCCTCCTGTGAGAAGTGACAGCTTCCTTCCTATACCTGTTGTCTTAGTGTTCTATTGCTGTGAAGAGACACCATGACCATGGCAACTCTTTTTAATAAATTAGGCTTTCTTACAGTTTAGAGGTTTAGTCCATTATCCTCAAGATGGAGGGCATGGCGGCACATAGACATAGTGCTGGAGAAGTTGGCAGTTCTACATCTGGATACCCAGGCAGCAGAAAGAGAGAGAGCCACTTGGTGTGGCTAGGGCTTCTGAAACCCCTAAAGTTCACCCCCCCATGACATAGTTCCTCCAACAAGACCACGCCTCTTAATGCCTCTCAAATACAGTCACTCTCGGATGACTAAGGTTTCAAACGGATGAGGCTATGGGGCGATTCTTATTCAAACTGCTGCAGTTGCTCTTGTGTACTATCTTGGGATCAGACTCTCTATATAGAGTCAATTCTATAGCTCAGTCAAGCCTCAGATAACTGAAAACTTAGCCAATAGGATGACAGCCTTCTGAAGCCCTGAGTCAGAACCACTCAGCTAGCCGATCTTGGATTTTTGATCCTTAAGAAGTAAATGTGATAGCCAGTCTTGGTGGCAAATAATTGTAATCCCAGCATTCAGAATTTGGAGATGAGAGAATCAAGAGTGCAAAGCCAACATTAGCTACATAATGAATACAAGACTAACCTGGGCTACATGCAATCCTGGCTTAGAAAAAAAATCAAATAAGTGGCAGAAAAGAGAAAGGTCTGTTGCTCACCCTTTCTCCCTTCTCTCGCTTCCTCATACTTTTTTTTCCTTTCCTTTCCTTTCTCTTCCTCCACCTCCTCCTAATCCTCTTATTCCTCCTCCTCTTCTTTCTCCCTACTTTCCTTCTTTGTCATCCTAAAATCCAGACTGGCCTCAGACTCTCCATCTCCCAGCCTCAGCCTTCTGAAAAGTTCTGTGATTTTTACACTGATACTTCACAAAAGAATGGGCTACAGAACAAGAGAGAACGTATGCCACGATATAAGGAGTGTTATTGTGGGAAGCTGCTGGCCTGAAAGGAGAAAGTTGGTCTGATATACAAGACAAAGAATTTGGGCATGCAGATTCACAGTCTGCATACAAGCCAGCCACTGACCTTGAGCAGGTTGGCTGGAGTCCCTTTAGGAAAGAACCACACCTGTCATCATGATGGGTTGTTGATATTTCTTTTTTCTTAAAATTTAAAATTTTAATTATGGATATTTGTGCACATATGTTCAGGTGAGGGCAAGTGCCTTTCAAGTCCCGATGAGGTCTGTGGGTCCTTCAGTCCCCCAGAGCTGAAATTACAGGCAATTGAGCATACTGGGAACCCAACTTGGATCCCCAAAAGAGCAGTGCACACTCTTAACTATGGATTCATTATCATTGCAACCCCCTCACCACTAATTCTTCTAATTTAGATCCATCTTGTGAAAACTAAGAATATATTTTATAAGAATCAACATATAAGCCAGTGTGTATCCTTTTCTCTAGGCTCCATTCTTGGTTAGAGATGGAGGACTCTGAGGTCCTTAATCACCATAGGGCTGGAACAAGGCTGACTCAAATCCTACTAGACAGAAGGCCAGCCTGTGGTGGTGGTGCCCCATGCTTTTAATCCCAGCACTCCAAAGGCACAGCCAGCAGGATCTCTGTGAGTTCAAGGCCAGCCAGGTCTACAGAGCAAGTTCCAGCACAACCAGGGCCTCACAAAGAAAAATAGACTTTCAAATTTGCTCAAGTTTTGTTGGATTTTATTGAAAGAGACAAAAATATTATTACATACAAAAGGTAACAAATCCATTTAAGATGAAGAGGGAAATATACATCAGGCGTTGACATCTTCACCATTCTGTACCTTCAGGAAAGGGACTGCTTTCTTCCACTCCACTCAGACACCTTCTCAGACGTCTGGTTTAGAGTTGTTTAAATCAGTCTCTAATGTTTTCTCTTGGCACCAAATATGTTTACATAACTTGAGCCTCCAGTCTGTTCAGCTCTTGTTAAAACTTGCTGGGTTTCTCTAACTCCCAGTGAGGTTATGCAGCTTTGAGTCTGGGCTGTTAGAATTAAGCTGCTTTTGATGAGCTGTTTGCCTGATACCATCAATTTCTTGTCCCCTAGTCAACAAATGACTGAGGATAGAGTTAATTTTCTTTTTCGAGAATGAAGACCAATAGGAAGAAAAATAAATGTGTTTAATGATGCTGGATTCTAGCTACCTTGGGTTAGCAGTAGCTTTTAGATGGTACCTGTGGGAAGAGGCCAGATGCTTGCTGTTCAGCTACTAACATCAACAGCTGGGAGTCTGGGGAGCTTGTCTCTTGCTTCATCAGATGAAAATGTTGCACACATGCATGTGGATAATCAGCATGAAGGACAGGCATCGGATTCACAGACTACCTTGTCTTTCAGAATCATGTGTGCCAGCAATATGATGATGCTTACAACTCTGGCCTCTTCCTGCCATGCCTTTCCTTTGTGTCCCCATGACTCTTCTAAACTGTGCTTTGTGAGTTCACCTCAAAGATATTGCTTACATTTAGAACTATCAATTCTAAAGAAAAATCCAGAATAACAGAACAGATACCTGTTTATGTAGCATCAAAATGAAGCAAATGTTAAAATTTGGAATCTGTTTTTCTAAATGTTTGTTTTTATTTTTAAATTATGTATATGGAGGTTTTGTGGGCATGTTAGTGCAGTGTCCATGGAGGTCAGAGGCATCAAATCCTAATGTTACAGGAGGTAACACAGATCCTCTGTGGAGGGGTGCGGGGGAAGGAGAAAGAGAGAGAAAGAGGGAGGAAGGAGAGAGGGAGGAAAAAGCTTTATTCCAAGACATGACTATGTGTTGGATGCACTTTAGGGTAGCTTTAAGTCATATACACCACTGGATGGACCCTGCCCTGATCCATATACACTTGGACTTATTTCTGATCAACAGAAGATGGACAAGACCATGGAAGATGACTCTTTTGATTAGGTTACATTCTATAGCAAAGGTTAAGATATTAATCTATCTTCAATTAGAGTCTAGTGAGAAAGAGACCTAAGCCAATAAGAGAGCTTCATTAAGCAAGGTCTGCGTACCAGAAACCCACCAGAAGACTGTGTTTCTGCAGGCTAGCTGGAAAAACAAGATGCCAGGATTTTAGTTATGAGGAAGGACAACCCACTCACAGCCTAAGGATGGTTGGAAGCCCTTGCTCGCTTCTCCCCTGAAAACACCTTGAGGTTAGCCTGTGAGAGCTACCAAGTCTAGCCTTTTTCCCTACAGAAACTGAGAGAAGTGCAAGTCAGATTTCGTATCTCTCTCTTCTTCCCTAGAGGCAGCCATGTGAATTGATGGTCAGCCTTGAAAGAAAAAAAGAAAACCCGAAACAATAAGATTCTATTTCATATCCATTAGACTGGCAAAAACTAAAATGGCTGACTGCCCAGGCAGGGAAAAGAAATTAATAGAGAGATTTTAGAGACACTTCTTTTATTTATATTATCTGGAGATTTCCCTTCTAATGTGTTTCTAGACTCCTGCTGCATACATCCTACATATGCTTTCATCTATATTACCCACAAACAAGATTTTGCATGTTTTCAATTTGACATGAATAGGACACTTTTCCAACTTTATTTTATTTATCTTTTTGAAAAAAAAAACAAACAAAAAAGCATTTCTTTCTCTTTGAATTCTAGAAGAAAGGAAGCCCCAGATAAAGGTTAGAGTTGACTTCTGGTGAGCACTTATTCTGGTCCCTGGAGGAAGCTTCCAGCTGTGTGCTTTCATTTTGTTATCAAGACCTTTTTAAAGCTCAGGAGATTGACCCAGAACTCTATCTAGGCAAGTGCTCTCCCACAGAGCTACATCTCTAGCTCTTTTGTTTTTATGTTTATGTGTAGTTTCTGGCCTGGACTTTTTGGCTTGGCCAGGTGGCTCAGACTGCAGACCCACAGTTCCACAGAAACACACAGCTGCCTATATTGATTTTATGCTGATTGACCTGTGGCTCAGACATATTGCTAGCTAGCTCTTTCAATTTATCTTGATCTATTTCCATTAATCTGTTTAGCCATGTGTCTTGGTACCTTTTCTCAGAGCAGCATAGTTGTCCTTTGCATCTGCTAGCTTCTCCACTGGTCTCTCTTGTGTCTCTCTGGCATCTCTACTCTGTTCTTCCTGTTACCAGAGTTATCTTAGTCTGGTAGCCCTGCCCACTATTCCTGTCTGCCTTCATCTAATCAGCGTTTTTTTATTAAACCAATAGGCAGGACAATTATTTACAATGTAATGTAATTATATTTTAAATAGTATTCTCCTTATGTTAGTAAGGCAGAGCAACTTTTCATGTACTTTTTGTCATTCCATTTTCTTCCTTGTGGAATGAAGTTTTTTTCTATTTGTCCATTTTCCTATTGGATAATTATGATTTTTTTATTGACTGTGGCACCTAGTTATATATTTTGTTTATTAAGCTTCTGTGTGTCATCCTCCCTACAATCACTTATGAGAATATGTTCATGCCAAACCTTAGTTTTTACCTACAAACATGAGTTATACCATTTAGCCCTGGGTTAGCTTTAGGTCTTACTGAATCCCAACATTACCATTTGTTAGCTGTGTGACCTTAAGCTAGTGCTTTGAGCAATCTCAGCTTTCTTTCTCGTATTCATAAAATAGAACTTACTTCTTTCTCTATAGAAACTCTTAGAGCAGCCATTCTCAACCTATGGGTCATTGGGGAGTTGAATGACCCTTTCACAAGGGATACCTAAGAATAATGGAAAACAAACATATCCATTACGATTCCTAACAGTAGCAAAGTTACAGTTAGGATGTTGTAGCAAAAATGATTGTATGGCTGGTGATCACTACAACATGAGGAGCTGTATTAAAAGGTCACAGCTCTAGGAAGGGTCAGAACCAGTGACTTAGAGGAATAAAACACTGACTAGCTAGTTCTTTCCCCCTAAAATCAATGGCAGATGCTATAAACATAGCACTATGGGACTGAATGGATAGATCTCTTGGAAAATCTTTGCTAAGAGACTTCAGATTTCAGAATATAGTAAACAGTCAGACATGATGGTTCCCCAGACCTGGGGAGGCAGAGACAGGCCTGAGGCTCACTGGTCAGCCAGTCTATCCTAATCATTAAGTTCCAGTTTCAGTGAAAAACCTTGTCTACAAAATCAAACCATAGCAAACAAACAAACAAACAAAAACAAAATCAGCTAAGGAAGGTGATAAATGAGGTTTTCACACACAGGCACATACAGGTACCTGCATACATGCACTGTGAGAGTACACACACACACACACACACACACACACACACACACACACACACGAGATAGATGACTATAGTCTCTTCACAGTAATGTCAGCTTGCTGCCAATGGAATGGAAAGAGGAGAAGAGTTTGTATTCGAGCAGCGATTGATAAATATTGAGAAAACTCTTCACAAAGGACAGACCACTTGCACGTAGCTTACATAAAAGTGGGAATGACAGAAGCATCCAGAAGGGAAGCAAGAGGGATTTTGCAAATGAAACAAGAAGTGGGGGTATTTAGAAAATAACAAATACCAACCACAACAAAGTCTGGGCAGTTGGGGATGGGTGACAGCAGGTGCCATTGTGGCTAAACTGGGAAGCTCTTGACTGTGGCAGAAAAATTGGATCATTGGAGGCTTAAAGGGTATTTTCCCTAGATGATGTCCCACATTCTACCAAGGACCCTGATGTTTACCAGAGAATTGCTTCAGGCCATGAAACCATGCTGGGCTCACTGAGTGGGTTGCTCAGAGGTGGGAGCTGGGATGTGACAGTAACTGATGTGAAGGGAAGGTGCTGTGTCTCTAGCACTCTAGCATCCAGCCTGAAGCTGTTTGATTACAACTACTTCAGGGGTCACCAACATGAAGGACTTGTTTGTCATTTTCCTATAGATGAAAAAAGAAATAGGACTTTAGATAAGAAAAGGTAAGGAAGGATGCATCCTTTACTCATACCCAGTAGATCAGTGTTGTATTTGGTTTCTGGCCTGGACTTTCCACTCTGGCTCAGAGGTTTAGACCCACTCTCAGCCCCACAGAAATACATGCAGCCCCACTGCTGCTTAGGCCCAAATAATCACAGGCTTATATTATTTTTATGCTGATTGACCTAGGGCTCGGCATATAACTCCTTCACCTGAACTCAACCCATCTTGTTCAGCTGTGTGGCTCTGTACCTTTTCTCAGAGTAGCATTTCAACTTCTTTCTTCTGCGTCATCTCCTGGAATCTCTGTGGCATTTGTGTTGCTTGCTCTGAGATGTACTCCTGGTAGCTCTGCCCACACTTCCTGTCTACCTTTGGCCAATCAGCTTTTTATTAAACCCATAGATGGGACAAATACTTACAACATTACCAGCATAATACCACTACAGATCAGTGGTTCTCAATCTTCCTAATATAGTTCCTCATGTGGTAGTGACCCCTTCGATCACAAAATTATTCTGCCACTACTTCATAACTGTACTCTTGCAACTGTTACAAATCATAATATAAATATCTGATATGCAGCCCCTGTGGAGGTCTCTAACCACAGGTTGAGAATTTCTGCTTTAGATAATAGTTTGAGCACCATTTATTAAAAAAAAACAGATGAAATATGTATCTTTCAGGAGTTTCCAAATAGACTTTGATTCTAGTATTTTCCTCTTAAATCATAGCTAGTCTTTTAAACATTGGATTCAATTGTACCTAAATAAACTGGATCTATACTTATTTACATTTATTGGGTTATATATGAGGTATTTTCTTTTTTTTATATAAATTATTCAAGGGACTTAAATGAGAGAAACAGTTTGGATTTCTCCAAAGTATGCTTTTATACCATTTTTTTTCTTTTTTTTTCTTCTTTATTTTGTATTTATCAAAAAAAAAACACAGTAAAAAAAAGAATTTAAAATGTGGAAGGGTTAACAATAACTATACAGAGGATAAGAATCATAAGCATGGCTTAACAAGGGTGGAAATACAAATAAGATTGCTACACCTATATTTTTTTTGTGTTCATCTTTCCCTCTGAATTTTTTTTTCCATCCCTGTATATCCTTATTCAAGGTCCCCTCCCCCTCCCAACACATCTGGTCATTTTTTCCTCTGCAACTCCCCATCCCCTCCCTGGGCAGGGAGCAGACAGTCCTATGGTCCCCCTGACCCAATAATGCTTAGATCAGTCTCCACTTCTGGCCAAATCCAGTT
>PVIH01019212.1:0-26309 GCA_004025045.1 Sigmodon hispidus | reverse complement strand
TCCCCCCAAAGAAATGAATCAGGCGTTTAAGTTAATTTCATACATACTGTTTGGTCTATGTCTCAAGTACATTACTAGCTAGCTCTTTCATCTTAATTCAGCCCATTTCTAGTAGTCTATCTGCCACATGGCCTGGCCCTTGACTCACCTGGATTCCTTACATGTTTCTTTCTGGGAAGGGGGGAGTGTCAGATGGAGACTGGCTAACTCCACCCTCCTTCTATCTGTTTATCTGTTTCTCCTCTGATTCTCCACCCACTTCTACAGTGTTCTACATAGGCCAAAACAGCTCCTTTATTTACAGCATACAGAGAGCATTTCTACTACACCCTAGGCTTTGCTTGTCTTATTTCTAGCTAGTTTTCTTAACTTAGATTATTCTGTTTACCTTTTGCCTCTGGGATTTTACCTTTCTCTTGCTTCTGTATGTTTCTTACTTTGTTGCTGGTTGTACAGCTGGGTGGTTCACCTCTGTAGTTCTCCTTTTTCTCTGGTTACTTCCCCTTTTCCTCCCAGATTTCCCCTTCTATATATTCTCTCTGACAACCTTGTCTATTTTTTCCCCTGCCTTCCTTTTGGCCATTCAGTTTTTTATTAAACCATCAGGTGGTTTAGACTGGCACTGTAACAGCTTCACAGAGTTAAACAAATGCATCATAAAAAACTAACATACCTGAAAATATATTCTACAATACTTAGGCTCTGAGTTGGCATGGAGACCATTTCATACATGTTTGCAGCAAGCCAGAAGGAAGGCTGAGGATTGCTGGCTGCATGAAATCCATATTATAAGAACATCTAAATGTAGCTATTAAGAGAAAACTAGCCATCTTTTCATTACTATTTCACACACACACTTCCAGATAGTCTGCATATGTTTCCTAATCTTTGCCCCTTGAGTGCATGACCCTGGTAACAAACGCAATCTACAAGTACTGGTTTTGGTAACTTGAATAAGAATAGCCCCACCCCCCAATAGGCTCATATGTTCAAATACTTGGTTCCCAGTTGATGTAACTGTTTGGGAAGGATTCAGAAGACTAGTGCCATTCCCAGTATGCTCTCTACTCCTACTTGTTGATCAAGATGAAAGCTTTCAGCTGTTCCTGCTGCCAGGCCTTTGCTCTGCCATCATGGACTCTGAACCTCTAGAAACATAAGTCAAATTAAACTCTTTCTTTTATAAATTGCCTTGTCCACAGTGTTTTGTTACAGCAATAAAAAAGTAACTAATATGTGGATAAGGAAATAAATTATACTTACTAATTATGGATTGGTGATGCTATACTAATAGATAAAACCCAAATAGCCCATGAACTGAAAAATTGCAATCCATCTCTTCTTCTCACTTGCAGTTAGGACACGTCAGAGATGCAGTTTCTAGTTAGCAGAGGAAAGAAAACTCTTTTGTAGAATGAAGTTTCTAGCCTGGACTTGCCCAGAGATCTGGGCCAACACTCCCAAATAAACTGATGCTTGGTCCCAAATAATCACCCAAAGTTTTATATTAACTACATGCTGCTTGGCCTATGGCTCAGGCTTATTGCTAGCTAGCTCTCACATCTTAACTCATTTACATTAATCTACGTCTTGGCTCCTGGCTTATCTAAGTTCCTTTACTCTTTCTTTTTGAGAATTTAATATAATTACATTTCTCTTTTTCCTTTCCTTCCTTCAACCTCTTCTGTATTTCTCTTCCCATGCTCTTGAAAATTTATGATCTTTTTCATGAATGCTATTACATGTATATATTTATATGTATACATATAAATATTGTTAAATATAACTTTCTCAGTCCATATAATGGTGTGTGTGTGTGTGTGTGTGTGTGTGTGTGTGTGTATGTGTGTGTGTATAAAACAAAAAGAAGAACTGAAGTGAAGAGGTAAGAAGGAACAGAATGGGGACATCAGATATAACTCTTGGTCATGGTAATTGTGATGAATCAGGGTATCTGTCTTCCATGACACAGGGACAATATGGGCTTACATGTTTGTACTACTGATTCTCCACTCAATAAATTTCCCTATCCATTTACTATACAAAATTATGATTGTCAGTCATTGCATGTTATATATTATTGCCTGATTGCTTGTTACTATACCTGCGGACACATTCTGTAGGATGTCAGCTAGTTAATCTACTCATGGATCCATTCACAAAACTTTTTACAGTGAAGCCTTGTGCACAAAGCTGAGCTATACAGTAAGATCCTGAACTAAGGTACACATGACCACCTTTCCAAGAAAGATTTATCTGGATTATAAATCCAGGCAACTTTTGTCCTTTTTATTACAGGGATCCAACCCAGTACTTCATACTAGGCAAGTATTCTCCTACTGACCTGCAGCTTTAATGAAGACAAGTTAGAAATAATGGAATCTGGTGAAAACACATGAATGCTGAGTAAATTTCTCTTCTGGGAAACATCATTTCCAGACTTTGTTCTGTCTTCCTTGCTTCCTCCTCCCGTAATAGCTAAAGCCTCATTAACATGATTACATAAACATGAGATGAACATATGTAATTCTAGTGGACATGAAGTGGGCAGGAAAGCCTATGAGACCTCAACCTATTTTATATATATATTTTTTATATATATATAATTATTATATATATTATATATTATAATATTATATATTATATATATTATATATTATATATATATATATATATATAATGTGAATTGGTGTTTTTTGCCTGAATGAATAACTGTGTAAGGGTGTTAGATCTTGGAATTACAGATAGTTGTTAGCTGCCGTGTGGATGCTGGAAATCAAACTCAGGTTTTCTAGAAGAACAGTTGGTGCTCTTAACTGCTGAGCCATCTCTCCAGCCCCCACTTCTGTACTTCTTGACTATTGATATTATGTAGTTTCTGGATCTACATATTGGCAGCTCCAATTGAAGAAAACTTTTCTCTAGAAATTTAATTAGTTTTTCACTAATTCTTTTCTCTAATAATGTTTTTTTGTTGTTGTTGTTGTTGTTGTTCCTTCTCTCATACATGTCTATCTGCAAAGCTCTCCATTTGCCTGGGTTTTAATAAATTGATTTTTTTAATTTTTGAAAAAAATGCAACCCATTCACTAAATCAGCAAAATATTCTCGAAATGAACAAAACTGATCTCATTTCTCTGCTGCCAATCAGGTCACAGCTGGGCAGTTTATAGTTCAACTGGAGTGGAGGCATAGATACATAAAATATTTTCCAATCCCCAAGTTATTAATAATAAACTAATAAATTTGAAGTCTACATATGATTAAATAATGCTCTGTTAGAATAGACACTATTGAGGGGATTTATGTTTTGGCTGTGGTAGCTAGAAAATTGGAGGGAATGATCCTTCTGAAAACTAAAAATACTGAATTAAATATATAATTGTCAATGTTAAAAGCATTGATGATATGACAAAATAGTAAAATGTTGTCCATCAGAATCAAGTGGGAAGAGACTATAGATAGAGGCAGATTGGTGCTGCGCTTGTCTCAGAGACTGTCTTCTGAACCAATATATTGGGATTTCATTTGCACACTGATTAAAGCAAAGCACAGAGTTAACTCAGATTGAGTCACAATAAATATTTCTCAACTAAAAACTGAGGATCTTGAGTGACTATACATAGTGGGAATGAATCTGAAGTAGCTGTCCCTCCTGCCTGCTCACACCCACAGGGGCTACAAGGAGACTGTCTTGTGATTAAGGAGAACAAATGTGACAAATTTTCTCTGAGAAGCTGTAATCATAAAGCAGTTTTTGAACTATATATATGTTTTTGAACTATATATTTTGAACTTATCTAAGTTCCTTTACTCTTTCTTTTTGAGAATTTAATATAATTACATTTCTCTTTTTCCTTTCCTTCCTTCAACCTCTTCCGTATTTCTCTTCCCATGCTCTTGAAAGTTTATGATCTTTTTCATGAATGCTATTACATGTATATATTTATATGTATACATATAAATATTGTTAAATATAACTTTCTCAGTCCATATAATGGTGTGTGTGTGTGTGTGTGTGTGTGTGTGTGTGAACAGATCCATAGCTCAAATTTATATCACTTATGTGTACCTGGACATAGTTCCCTGGGTACTTGGAAGAAACAAAAAAAATTATCCCTGAATTTTTAAAATAATTGTTCTTCAGCTTTACTTTTATCCTAAGCATCAAAAGTTTTTCCCTCAAAATTTTTCTATAGGAAAACGAACAAGTATCAATGTATACAACAAGAATAACAACAAAAATTCAAAGCAGATTCAGGCTGTGTATTCAAGTTTTTTTAACTGCACATTAGCAAATGCTTATTAAACAGGAAAGTAATATATCTGTCAAGAACTACATAGAGAACTATATTCAAGGGCCAAAACAATGAAAATATTAAAAACCAGTGGCTAAAAAAAAAATGTTTCTCTCTACTCAAGGTCAATTTAGGCTTAAGAATATGTCTAGACTCCTTGTCTTAGCTAACTTTGTTAAGCTTAAGCTAAACAGCTTAAGCTAAATACATAAACTGAGTCATTTAAAAGTTTTCATTTTTGATACTAAGAAAAGTTTCAATTCAATATCCTTATTTTTAGGACTAAACCTGACAGAAATAAATTATAAAGTCCTAGTCTTATAAAAGCTGCTAACCATACTAAAGGCTGTTAGGAAACACAAGCAGTCAGTCATTCTTATAATAATCAAAATTCTTTCATTGTAGCCATGTTAAGAACTGATGTGATTAATTGTAGAGTTGAGTTTATAAGTAACTAAAAGCAAAGTTTGTCTATTCAGATATACCTGGGCAGCCCTCATACTTCAGAGATCTGCAGAATGTGACATTTAAAATGTTTATTTAAAAGCTTATTATATCAGAAACTCCCAGATTCTAACAGTGACCAAGGGTCTCCTAAGAAGATTACGAGGCACTAGGGTGTGTTCATCTGAATTATGGCAGTGCTGACCTGGGCAAGATGTCGTGATATAATGCCTGCTGCCAGGACACAGCCTAGGCTCTGGACAAGCTGCAGGACATTAGACAATTGATTGTACTCTTTTCCCTAGACAAAGTAAGGACAGTCTTCTCTATATCTCTCTACCTATTCCCATCTTATAGGTCTGGCAGCCGAAAATTGATGCTGTTCTGATACTTCTGCCCCCAACTATGTGGAGACCTGGCTATGGCTAACTGAGTATGGATTGGTATTTGTTGTTTTTAGTAGATTAGGAAGCTAATCTGTCTGCATTTAGGTATAATTTATCTTTCTCAGATCTCTGAAAGTAGTGGTGTATAGGTTAGCTAGAACTTTGTCAACTTGGCAGCATCAGACAACCAGATCCTTCTGCAAGGCAACAGCCAGCTTTCAAGCTCATTTTATATGTATAAAATAAAGCCTTGCTCTTTTTAAAAGCTACTAAAGAGATTGATAATACTAATATATCTAAAACTCTTATGTCTTTTTATAATTTGTATGAGCTTCAGAGAATCATAAAATTTAGATACACTTCACAGAGGTCAAAAGGATTCCAGATAAGTAGAGCTCAAGTTTTTCTCACATGTCTGTTCCTGAGGATGATATTTTTTTTCTTCTAGTTTGGGGACTGCTGCCCTTCCCAATTACTAAGACTGCGCCTAAAATTTACAAATACGTACATAAATTTTAACTTTTGTTCCTAGTTTTAATGTGTCTCAACAGATTTCCACTTGGCTGGCATACACAACCTGCTCCAAAAGAATACAAGCTCTGGACTTGCTGAAAGCTCTTGTGGCCAGTCCAATCAAATGAGTTATTTCCTGTCTCCACAACTGAGTCAGATAACTACATGCCTCTAATAGTTGCCAAACCTTTTAATGGTTTTGCAGGCTTTTTGAGCCCTGACAACAGCACCCCAGTCTCAGCTTGAAACAGTTACAGACGAGAACACATCACTCTCTGTTCCCTGCCCATAACAGATTGAAATGCTGAGTTAAAAAGAAACTTTCTGGTATGGGTGAAAAAATGGCTACCCATAATGCCCTTTGACATACTAGGAAAATAGATACTTGACCTTTAAGAACCAAAAATATATTATATACCTTAAAATTACTTCGATATAAATGTGGTTGTAGATTCAAATGTCACTGTCCTAGAAAACTTTTAGCTAATAGTCCTCAAGTCCTATTACCTTAAACCTTTGGGCAGGCAAGAACCATGATTGGGTCTTGTTATCTGAATTTGAGAAGGAATGAATGTGGTGCTCCTGAGCAGACACCATCCAGGAAGGAGCCAGCACCTAAGGGGAAATGCCTGACACTCCAAACATTCCCTTCCTGGGAAGGGCATAGATATTCTCCAGGTATACCTGCTGAGCTCCTAATACAAGGAAACATGATCACTGCTAAATACCAAAACATCCCTAGAATTCAAAGCAGCCAATGAATTCATAACAGTAGTACCTCTGGCCTGAGCTTGGTCCAATCCCAGGACTGTAACCCTAAAGATCTGAAGCCCTTAGAGCCTTCCCCCCAATAAAAACCCTTGCCTCGTTCTGCTCAGGGTTGCTCCTATTACACCACTGTGTCACATGGATGGAGTGATCTAAGCTAGCTTGTCAATAAAGAGACTCTTTGCTGTTGCATCAGACAGGTTTCTTAGTGGTCTTTTTTGGGGTCTGGATTCTGGGCATGTTATACCTGATTGCAAGGATTTCCACAGTTGCCACCAGGGATGTAACATGGGGGCTGAGGACCTGGGTCAATAACCTGGTTCTGGTGCAGCAGAAAGGCTAAGGATCTGCTGCCCTGACAGGCAGAAGGGGGGAAGAGGGAGGTGGGGTGCTTTTAAAGAAAAACATATGTAAGTAAGATGCGACACACCTTGACATTCCAGGATTGGGCAAAGGACTAAGATACAGCAGTGATTGACTGAGTTCTCTGGCATGAATCCAACCTTTTAATCCATTGGCTATTGGGTTCACTTGCAGACCTGGGCCCTGCCCCTGCAGGTATCAAGGTGGGACTGAAACCAGATCCTCACAGGCACAAGTTACAAACACTGTGAGCTGTTAATGTGGATTCTAGGAACTGAGCTCAGTTCCTTTGCTTAAACACTAAATGCTTTTCACCTCTGGGTTCTCTCTCTAGTCCAACTGACAATTCTTGAAAAAAAATTGAAGTTAATTTATCACATCTCCAACATTTAGAATGCATAAAAATTTCATTACACCAGATTTGAGCAAAAATATCACTGTGAGAGCAAGATTAATACAAACAAACAAACAACAACAACAAGACTCTTTGATCAAAACCCATATTTTTATCACCAAAATTCTAGATTGCATATTATTTGTCTTAAAGTTGCTATTACATTTGACTAATTTTTATACATTTTTAAACAATTAAACTAAAATCTTGGAAAAAAAAATGGTCACAAAAGAAAAGGAAAGAGAAGCAAAGCAAGAAATAATAATTAAAAAGAAAATACTGAGGACAAAGCCAAAGGAAAACCAGGAAGCAAACTTGAACATCATGTCTTATTGTATTCGAGAGAGAAAAGAAGGGGCCACCAAAATGCTAATATTAGTATAGCTTTCTGACTCATCCCCTTATCCCCACAGCACACGGCACATTGCTTTGCATATGTACATAATCAATATTTAAATGAATGGATGCATGTATATGAAGCTTAGAGTTCTAAAATGCTATATTTCAATTCTCCTCCTCAAATCTCACAGCAAACACTCATAATAGTTTTTAAAACTTGATAGAACTGAAATTAAAGCAAGATTTGGGACCAGGAAGGGCACAAATAGCTTCATTTTTGAAAGTTTAATACAGTAGATACCCATCTCTGTGTGAAGATGCTTTTTTAAAGTCACTGTGTAATTGATTTGAAATAACATTCTGCTATCCATAATAAATTCAATAAAGAACTTGGGGGCCTAAAGCAACAATTTGTTATTCTATCCCGTGGCTCTTTGGGATGGCTGGTTCTAACTTAGGGTTCTGATGTGCTAGCATCTGAGGCTAGAATCACATGAAGCACTAACTGGTCTGCTTATCCAAATGACTCTTCCTTCTCATGGTGGTGGCAGTTAGTACTTGCTACCAATGGGGCTCAGTTGAAACTGTTAAATGAGGAACGTGTGCCTTCTTTCTGAGTTTGGTTTTCTCACAGTAAATGTCATTTTTAGGGTAAATATCCCAAATTATCAGTAAAATGGTTATAAAACATCTTATAACCTGACCTTGGCGTCAGAGTACTGCTCTGCCAGCATTTTACTGGTCAAACTCATCACCAAGGTCACTCCTGGTGATGTAATTAGACTCTAGCTCTTGGTGCAACCAGCAATATATGAGTAGAAGGAAGGAAAGAATTATGGTATCACATGGAAATATCACAATGCCTACTCTCCATGGAATCATTAGTAGGTTAGATGTGAACTGCTCCAGCTAAACTTTATGTTGCATATAATTTTGCTATTTTCCTATAATTTTGAACTGAACGTTTATACAGCAAAAGAAATACTTAGACGATACCAAAATCTTGAAAAGGGAGCTAGATAGATGTTGCCAAGGTTAAATGCACTGCTCTTACACAGGACACAGATTCAGTTTCCAACACCTACATGGCAGCTCCCAGCTATTTGCAACTCCAGTTACAGGAGGCTTAACATGTTCTTTTGGCCTCTGAGGGCATTAAGCATGTACAAGGTACACATATAGGTGAGCATTCATACATATAAGATAAAGTTAAATATCTTTTCTTAAAATTTTGAATCAAAATTTCAATTCTACTCATACTAATAATTTGTCAAACTTACCAGCAATTTTGATTAACCTTTAAAGAATATATCTTGTGTCATTTTTAAGAAAACAAAAAGAAATAATTTTATTATTATCTCTGGTAGATAAATCTTATTCTATCTAACAGTTCTACACATCTTAAGAATAAAAGTACAGTCTTATTTCTCTTGGTCTATAATCTGTTAGGATGCTAATATGGATATTAATATTACCTTCCTAATAATCCAAAGAACAGATATGACTGGCTACATTTTGCAAATAAAACTGAAGTTCTTAAAAATTAAAATCTTACCAAAAAAAACCAAAAGATACAATTGAGGAATAGCTGTAGGATTCCGACCTTTTCTTTTCTTATACTATCTTATCTCACTAGCCAAAGTTAATTTATACACACATGTAAATCTACAAATATATACATATGCATATATAATTTTCCCATTTTGTTTTTTATTTTATTTTACCTATTTATTTATTTGGTTTTTCAAAATAGGGTTTCTCCGTGTAGCAGCCCTGGCTGTCCCAGAACTCGCTTTGCATACAAAGCTAGTCTCAAATTCACAGAGATCCTCTTGCCTCTGCCTCCCAAGTACTATGATTAAAAGACTGTGTCACCACTCCTGGCTTAATTTTCTCATTTTAAAACTGTATGTATTTATTGTGTATATGAATTGATTCCACGTTGGGCATTAGAAGACTAATAAAAATAGGTTTTCTCTTCCACATGAGTTTGTGAGGAATGTTCCAGAGATCCAACTCAGGTCATCGGGCTTGGCAGCACCTGCCCTTCCCCTGTTGAGCCCTCCTTCTCTATAACATGTATGTATTACAGAAATAGCAAATATTATCTATAGACTTTATATACTATATGCTATATGCATCACTCCCCCCAAAAGGTGATAGTATAAAAAAAAGTAATGCCAAAAAAAGCCAGAATATTTTTTAAGAAAAGAAAATACATTCTAGTCATGTTTCAGTTTCTCTGATACATAAAATAAAGATAAATACTGGATTCTCATAGAGCCCAACAGGGATTGCCTTGCCTTCCTCCATGTGGAGAGTGAGATCATTCCAAAAGGTGGGAATGGCATGCAGCACATCTGTTTTAAGCAAATATGTGATGCTGCACTTCCACCAGCTCTACAGGAAGATTGTTACAGGGAGCTCTGCCTTGCAAGGCAGCGTTATGATTAAGTTACACTCTAAGCCAGTCAACTAATACCTAGTGGAAGAGTCTCGGGTAACATCTGCAGATTGTTTTGGTGTTCTTTCAGGTAAGCAGGAATTAGAAGAATGCTTTTACTTTTCTGGTAAAGAGAACAACTAATTTAAAATATTACTTTTAATTAATTAATTAATTAGTTCCAAGAACAGAGAAAAACTTTTGGTGAGTTGATCCTTTCTTTCCATATGCGAGTCCCAGGGAGCATCAAATACCTTCACCCCTTGAGCTGCCTTACGGGTCCTGAAGACTTCTACAAAAGCCTAAAACCAAAGACAGACAAAAACATTAAATCACACCCTGAAAGATAGATGTATTATTTAAATATTAGCACAAGACACTCTTTAATGTGAGCCACTAAAGTTGTTTATCTCTTAGACTTAATTTAATATCACACAGGCCAAATAGACTTTCCCTTTTCCTAGTCAAGGAATGTTGAATCAGTAGCAGCTACTTCATACTAAAAATGAAAAGACAAATGGAGCAATAATTATCTGTGTGTGTCCACAGAGCAGAATTGACTTGAAATGTTTGTGAAAGAGTGTTCTCATTTCTTGTGGTTGTATAGGTGTCTTGGGTTTTGCACATGTGATAAACCCATATTCAGAGTAGGTAATGCAGTCAGACAAGGAGGTCAAGGTCAGGCAATTCTGCTTTGTTTTTAGGATTTGTTTTAGTAGCTATTCTGTGGTTGGTAGGTGCTCTTTTTTGTACTAATTTTTTTTCTCCACAGTTAATCATAGTCACATGTGCAATGTCAGACCCAAATAAGGACTTCATGGAGATCTTGAGCACTCTGTTTTTCAGGGGACAGACATTATTCATGTGTGTGTGTGTGTGTGTGTGTGTGTGTGTGTTTTCCAGGGCAGGGCATGCATAACAAAGCACACATGTGAGGCCAGAGAACAACTTATGGGACGAGGTTCTCTTCTTCCACCACATGGGTCCTGGAGACCAAGGGTCTGTCACACTTAGCAACAAGTGCCTTAACACTGAGCCATTTCACCCACCCAGCAATATAATCTTAATGGTGATCATGTTGCTATTTTCTTGAACAATTTGCATACATAGGGCATCTTACAACAACTGCTGATAATCCCCTCCAAAGTAGACATAAAAGTCACAAAGAGTCACAAAGTCACAAAGAATGCCTGCCTCTTTTTCCTTTCTGTGCTCTAAGCACAAGCCACTGCACTTCCATGTTTTATAAGCAAATGAGTTTTAAAAAGGCGTTTTGTCTTTCAAATAATGCTCTTATCTCTGGTCTGTTCAAGGTTCAGTTCTATGAAAAGGGTTGATGACATAGAGTAACAGCCTCTGAAGTAGGAGTCAATTAAAGGCTTGACCACACCCTCCTGTGAGATAAGAAGTTGGCAACATTAAATTCATGGGCAGCCATTAAGGCAGTAATCACCAAACACACTGTGTCTCTAAGCAATCGCAATTAAAGTAGGGTGCCTTCAGTAGACCTTCCAAGTTCACCTAATTAAATGTTCTGTCTCTTATTGTGATCAACATAAACATGTCCCTGAGGGATGGATCAAACCTTTGTGATAGTGCTTTAAGAAAATACTCAAATATTCAGCAGGCCTGACCCTGGCTAGCTTTTGAGATCATACTAAATTGAGTTTATATAAGGCAATATGATGATAGACTAGAAAATGTTCTTAATTTCAATCTCATGTACAATAGTCCTATTCACAAGCAGTGAATAACCTTTGCTCCACTGACTGGCTACCATAAAATACCATAAAATTATGTAGTTAGCACTTTTGAAAAGCAGACAC
The DNA here is from genome assembly GCA_004025045.1 of Sigmodon hispidus. Taxonomy (NCBI): domain Eukaryota; kingdom Metazoa; phylum Chordata; class Mammalia; order Rodentia; family Cricetidae; genus Sigmodon; species Sigmodon hispidus. The sequence continues at coordinate 14,535 of PVIH01019212.1, read as the reverse complement.
AATGATTGTCTTTCTTGGTTCCACTCTGATTGGTAATATATCTTGTTCACTCCTTCTCCTTATAAATTGACCTTGAAGGCAGGTACAGTGGTTCATGTCTATAATTCCAACACTTGGAAGGCAGATAGGGTTGCCTTGGTTTCAGGCTAACCAGGACTTCACTGTGACTTCCAGGCCAGCGTAACTACACAGCAAGACGTTGTCTCAAACAAAAACCCACTTTTGTCTTCTAAAAATTATTCTAGTTTATAAAATGTGGTTTCCTCAGCCAATAGGCTCCCAGTGAATTCTTCAGCTTGGCTAATACCTTCTTTCCAAAACATGAGTGACCTCTTCTTTAAAAGTACAAGTCAATTCCAGGCACCTATGTTTAAACTTTGGTAAGTAAGCATTTTAGAAGTGACAACTGCTTTCAGCCTTAGGATTCCTCTAGAGACTTCTAGGGCAGAAGAGGTTGAAGATCTCTAAACATATGGCTGATAAGGTTGTCTTTTTGCCAATTTGGAATATTTCTGAGGCAATTCCATTGAAAATGCTTTTCTTTCATAATCTGGCAATATTCCCACTGCATTACAAAGAATGCTTTGTAATCCTTGTGATCACCATCTTGTACATCTTGGGAAAATCATGCATACTTGGTATCTTGTCAGCAAGTCCCTTTCATATTGTCTAGGCTACTCATACTCAAAGAGGCCCAACAGTATGGCAGCAACTTTTCTAAACTTAAACCTAAATGCTGTTTAGCACCTTTTGTTTTTCAAAAACGAGTTTAATCTCTAATATTATTTCATTAAATTTGAGCATTTATGGATTTCTTTCCAAAAATAATTATTAAAAAGAAAAAAGTACTTATGTTCTTCCTTACATGAAACTATGGTATCTATGAATTTAACTTCTTATTCAGTAGCAATGAAATTACAGGAGATGCATAAGCAGAGAGAAGGTAGTGACACTGATTGACATTCAAATCTTATTCATTCCACTGACTGGAATTTTTCCTTGTGTTTATTGAAATGATAACATCTTGCAACAGGTTATGAGATTAAATAAGAAAATACATTTAAAGATCTCTAGTAAAATATCTAGCTCATACAGAGCTCTGATAAGCATTTATTTACTGATACAACCAAATATGAAGATGAAAAAGTGTTTGCAAGAGATTATATTCACTCCGTCCAAATGACAAGGACAGACTCCTAGAGAGTATATCCAGCTATACCAGCCTGAGATTTGCCTATGTTGCACTTTTGGAAAGATTTCCCACCACAGAATAAAATATGGGTGGGGATAAACCCCACTTCTTCATCCTGAGGAAACATATTAAAATTCCATATTTCTCTCTGAAACCTTACTCCTGGTGAGTTAGTGAACTTGTCATCTGTATATAAAGAAAATTTGCTTTCAAGGAGAATGAAAAATGGCTTTCTTCTATAATCAGGGACTCACCTCTCATTCCTCCCTGGAAACATACACCATCGTGCCTGGCTCCCTAGCAACCGTGTTTGTCTATCAGATAGCTTTATTTGAAGCAATCTTCACTGGAGGAAAGGTAGCACAAAAAAGCTCTGATGTAAAAATAAAAGAGAAATGTCTAGGCTTACTTTTAAATAATCCATGATTCTCTGGCATGCTAAGCACATTTTTTCTTGTATAATTTTATTGAAAAATTAAATTAAAATAGCATAGATTTATTATGGGGATGAAGAAATAAGCATCTCTTCAGAAAAGTGGTATGCTAAATTGAAAGAAGATAATTGGTAAATTATGATGAAACAATAATAGAAAGAGCAATTCTCTTCAAATAGAAAGTTCTCAGAGCAGCACGCCAAATGCTTCACTAGAGCATTGTGTCTGTCATATGGGACTAAATGCAATTTTGACACAACAACCTGTATTTTGAGTATATCCGTCCTGTAGCCTAAGGGCTCACTAATTTCTATATTGAGTTGGTTTGCCACGTCAAAGGTCTGGTAGAACAGAGGGAAGTTTAAGCAAACAGTTCACTTTATTTGAAACAGATTTACTGCTGCCATCAGGAACACTGTGTCCTACAGAGCCACATTTTATGACCCATGCACCTGATGGGCTAGTTTATCCTTCTGAAGTTTCTTGCTACTGCCTAAACCTGCCCACAGGACTCCACATAGCCTTCAGCAGCACCTAACCCTAATACAGTGACCCAGACAACCAGGCTTAATTTTGGATTCTCCAATAAGGTCATTTATGTTCCTGTACAAATGAAGAAACAATAAATTTAAACCTATGCATTACAAAGATGATTGATATTCTAAAGAAATATTTTCTATGGAAGATAATCATAAGTTTTTTCATTTTAAAGCAATTTATTTTAAGAGAAATGATAGCTGATTATGAAAATTTTATTTGATAAATGAAAATTTTTTATATTTATATAAATATAAGATGTATAGTTTTCAAAATATATCTTTTATGTCATCTATCTGTAAGCAAAGATTTATTCACTAGTTAATAAGAATTAAACTACTAAACATATTAAATTAAATATTTATACTATACCTTTAAAGTCATATGTAGGTATATAGTATCTTAAGAAAAATATTTTAAAATAAATGCTTAGGTTTAAATTTTTTATTTAAATTTATTTTTAAGAAATGCATAAAATTTTACAGGTTCTTGGAATATATTGTTGGCTTTTTTTAAAATTTACTTTTATGTAACATATAAAATATTACACATGCTTCAGCCCATAAAATTGGAATAAATATGCATGAGATAAAGAGTGTAGAGTTTTATGAGATAATATATATATATAATTTTTATGTATGTGTTAGAAATAAATTTATATTTTAAAATGAAAATACAAATGAAAGCTTTGATAATAATGTATTCACAGATGTGTAGAATTTTAAGCTTCTATATTGAATACATTGTATAGTGTTATCTCAAAAACTCTCTAAGACAAAAGTGAAGAGGCATTAATATATATGTATGCATGTATACAAGCATACATATTTAAATAATTTCCCATCATATCCCATAGGCAGAAAAATCAAGATAATTGTTGAGCCTTGTGTTGTAAATTAGAATGAAGTGTCTGTTGTTGCATACTGGGGGAATTCTGTGCATTTTAAAATCAGCAGGTAGCTCACTGTCTTCTCAAGTCCCTGCTAGTCCCACCTTTGCCAAAGCTCTCATTCCTCTTTCAACCCAAGGCCCCTTAACTGGCACCCATTTATAGAGAAACAGGAAAGAGCATGCCAATTTGAAAAGAACCAGCCTTTTTTGGGCTAGACTCAAGAAATTTAAGAGTGGCAAATGTGTTAGTTTTCCATCACAGGAGACAAAGCCCGAGGTAACTTATCAATAGATAGCTTGTTTTGGTCCTAGGGAGGGTGAGAATGATTGGTCTGATTACTCTTAGATCTTGTGAGGCAGCATCTGACAGTCTCTAGGGGAAGAGAGCAATTTATCTTGAAGTGAAAAAAAAAAGTGAGGAAGGTTTATATCCCTCAAGGACATGTTCTAAAGGATTTGAGAACCCTACCTCACATCTTAAGACTTGCAGCACCTCCCAACATGGTCAAGCTAAAGCAGTACAGTATGAGTTTGGAATACTTTCAATCCAAATTATATCAATGAACAAAAAAACTAACCAAGTATTTATTGCCTTAATTTAAATAACAATTACTCAGCACTCTAATCTCCATTCACTATTTTTTTTTTTTTAAACTTTATTTATTTGCCTTGGTGTTTGCCTGGAACTGGAACTACAGACAGTTGTTAGCTGCCATGTGGGTGCTTGGAATCGAACTCAGGTCCTCTGGAAGAGCAGACGGCGCTCTTAACCGCTGAGCCATCTCTCCAGCCCCTCCATTCACTATCTTAAGGATTGGAAAATCAAGAATTAACATGTCTTCCCTCATAGATCTAGGAAGATGAGAAAGACTTTAAACAGTACATGTGATTGTCACGATGCAGACTTGCAATGCACTCCTCTGCCCAACTGACTTTTATTTGAATGTTTGGTCTTCAAATGGTGATACTGTTTTGAAAGGTTCTAGAAACTTTTTCTCAAGAGAGACAAGCCAAGGAATGTGGGTGTGGGGATGGGATGAGGCAGTTATCATGGCCTTCCTGATTCTGGCCTACTGGGTATTAAATTATGTTTGCTTCCCTGTTTTGGCTTAAAGTTTTCTATATTTCCTCAGGTCATTTACCTTCCATTGCTCCCCTACAAGACCTATTCAGGATGAGGGAAGTCCTTTATTGAAGATGTATCTTTAGAGGTAGCTCACCTTCAGTTCTGAAACAAGGTTGGTGTTAGTTCTGGGTAAGTTGCTCTCTCTCCTCTGCAATATGATGGGGTTTGTCCAAAGGCTTTGCTCCTGAGTGGATGAGCTGGGTTCCTCTTGCTTTTCAGCAAGTCCAGTTTTACCATTGATCAGGTGAGGGACAGAATATGTTGGTCATTTGGTATATTTTTTTTTCTCTCTATCATACCTCAGTATATGGCAGCCTCTATCCAGCCCAGAACATTCCTTCCTTCTTGCCTTTCTCCTTTGATACATTTCCTCTCTTAATCAGTCTGACGATTCTGTTCCCATAGTTACATTTGGGTTCGTCTTCAAAATTTATCTTAATTAACTAGCATTGCTAAATACTCTTCTACTGGCATCTGAAACATGAAACTCTTAGGTACAAACTGTATCCTTGTGGAAACTATTTCTCCATAATCAAAGATAGCTCTCATTGGACAAGCAAAAGCAGAAAGTGAGGGCAGCAGTAGCCAGAGCACCTAATTATAGGTCAAGCCTCCTCTGTCTTCAAATTCTGTAGCCATAATCAAAAAGGCAGAAATGGCTAAGAACATCAAATTTGCACCATAAACTTTAAAGAAGGAAATGTAACAGAAGAGGCACTAGTGAGAAATCAACAACAAACTACTAAATATCTCTATTTCTTGAAATTTTGGTTTTAATATATGAAGCAAATATATACAAAAACTATTTTATAAAAAAATCAAAGTAAGAATAAATGTTTATAAAGATTAGTTTAAGTGTGGGTTTTTCTTGGTAAATATCAAAAACATATTTTAATATAACTGAATATGTAAGTATAATATTAATAATAAACTTAAATTGAAACAAGAATGGAAGTCATAAACAAGGTAAACTGCATTGTAGACTAAATCAAATTTGCCCATCTGGACTTTATCACTGAATTCTAGCTCTAAGAGATGGGTGGTCATGGATAAATCAACTCATATCTCTTATTGCAGTCTAGCAAACCCCTTAGATTTGAAGTAGGAAATTTTCAAGTTTTCCCTAGTTCTGAAGTTATATGGTCTTTGTGTGTGGTTTGCAATAGCATAGAGAATCAAGTGAAGTTTTTAAAAAATATTGAGTTGTTCTAAAATCTGAACCATCTCTATTATTTCAGTGTGGAATGGTTTATTATAGAAATGAAAACACTGGTTCTACAAAGTAAACACAAAATAAGGAACTGATATTATTTAAAACTAGGAACCTGACATTCAGATTATTATAATCAAGCACACTAAATAAAAACTAGTGGTTTCTAAAATAAAAATGTGGTTAACTATTATTCACATAAATGTTCAACTTTTAAGTCCTCACAACTTATCTAAAACATATTTACATTAAGACTATTGTCTTATATTCTGAAAAAATATTTTGTGATTTTTGACACAGTTTTTCTCCTGTGTTTTAAGAAAATTAAAAAATAAAAAACCTAGTAAAATCAATTGTCTTCCTGGTAGAAAACATAAATTCAAAACTATCTAATTCTAATTTCTATATTTGTGTTGTTTGAATCAAAGTGGAAAGAATTTAATTATCTTTATTTTCTGAGGCTGTTCTCAGGGCTAAAATCTCTAAATAAAATGGCCATATTAAATGAGAAAAATAACAGGAGATATCACTGAGATATGTCTTAAGAACATAGTGATTGTCTTTCCTACATGTACCAATTTTCCAAGTATTTCATATCCAAGACCTACTTTAGTATTTAGTAAGTATTTTTTTAGTCCTTACAATTTATTTCACCTGCAGACTATCTCTGGAAATCAATCTAACCCAGGTCACTTATACTTGAAATGGGAAATCCGAGTAAATGTAGAACTAATCTATACTGAACATCAGCAAGGGGTCCTTTGGAATTGAGAACTCTAATCTAAACAACAAAAATACCAAATTTGGGATCTTTAAGAATTTTTCCATTGCTTATATCATCATTTATTCACAAATATTTTTCTTTAAAATTATTTTAGACCCATGACCTTTGTGTCCTTGAGAATCCTACATTCTTATTTTGTGAGGCAGACAACAGTTAATAGACATTATAATCAATGTTCTTTGATTATAATATAATATAGTATACTAGAAGATGAGAAAAAAAAGCTATGGGCAAGATCACAGAGTAGAGAAAAATGCTTAGGATGAAGAGAAGCCAGACAATATAGAATTTGCCCCAAGTTTGCATTGAGTACCTAGAAGGGTGGTAATACTGACAATTGGTGCTGAAAGAGTCTAGAGATAGCCAGAGGAAAGAGTAATTGGCTGTATGGCCTGGGGCTTATGTGCCGAGATTGAGATGTCTTCTAAAAGTGTGCCTGGTTTAGTACCTTTTATTCTGCCTCACTGTAAGATAGAAGAGGAGTTGTATTTTGTCACCCTCATTCAGAGTTCTAAGGGAAACTGGAAATTGCTAAAGAAAACAAAGGAATAGATGTTCAAGTGATTTGTTATCTTCCAATAAAAAAGTATAAATAAAGATCATAGATTTTCTTTTTTTTTTTTTTGAACAGTTTTAATGAGCTTTGCTTTTTTATTTTTTTTTTTGCTCTTTTCTTTTTTTGATATTTTAAAACTATATGCTTAATTTTTTAATTACAATAAAGTCATATTTTTTATCCATGTATACCCTTGTTCAAGCTCCCCTCCCTCTAGATTTTTATATGAGTGAATTTAAAAATCTTTACAAGTACATTTAAACTCAACATTTTGGAAACAGAAGCAAAAGGATCTGTGGGAGTTTGAGGGCAGCCTTGTATACATAGTGAGTTCCAGGACACCTTAGGCTACATAGTTGGAATCTGGCAAAACGATATGCAGACAGATGTGAAGTCTGGCACAAGGTACTGTTTCCTTGCTGTTTGCACAGGGTCTCATTGCCCAGAGCCTCTGATTCTAAAGGAAAAATGATGATACAAAGGAAAGACCATTGGTGGACTCTTCCCTGCTACTAAACCTATTGAAGGTTGTTCATGAAAATACTTAATAAGATACTAGATTAGGAAGTAGGAAGATGGCTTAGTAAAGTGTTTTTAGAGCAGGCGAGAAGATCTACAGTTTGATCCCTAGTACCTACATAAATGCCAGACAGTGGCATGCACTCAAATCAGTCCTGGGGGAGGTAGAGACAACTGGGTCCTGGTGGCTTTCTGGCCAGCTGGTATAGCAGGATAAGTGAGGTCCAGGTTCACTGGGTCTTGAAAAAAGAAGTGAAAAATAATTTAAAACAATATCTACTGTTGACCTCTGGGCCCCATACCTACCTGTGTACAAACACACACACACACACACACACACACACACACACACACACACACGCCTGTACACCGTCCTGTACACATGTACATACACACAAAATATCTGTTTATGAAATCAAAATTGTAAAAATACGGTCTCATACCCCCTTTTAAGAAACATTAAAAAAATTACATTATAAAATTTTGCAATGCATTGACATTTCAAAGGCTTCTTTCTGGAGACTGAGGATTGTTGTTACTGTGGGATACAAAGAGCCAGGCAGCCTCTCCCCTTGCATCACTTTTAGAAGTTTCTAACTTGAACACTTTTTGTGCTTTTCAGTGTGTATCTTAAACAAGTATCTAGAGGGACACACATACACACACCCTTTCTCCTATAGTCTTTACACTTCATATGTCTAAGATATTAGACCTGTATGAAGCAGTTTATGAAAACATAATGAGTAAGAAAGCAGTATAAAATGTAATTCAAATATGCCCCCACTTATACATGCATAAACATATGTGTGCATACATGTGTACCAAATATTTGTAATTCTGTTCCTTCATACCAGCCCAGTCCCTTAGCATCCTGACCTAGATGGGGCAGTAGACATTCAACAAATGTTGATTATTTCTAAGTATCAGAAATTCACTTTAACTATTAAAATACTTTTAGAATAATTTTATCTCCTCTCTCATTTTTCTCCAAAGGAAAATGGCCAAAATGTTGGAAGTGATGAAAGAGACTAATTTTCATGCATTTTCCAAGAAGAATCTTATCTGTTCTTCAATAACCATAAGTAGATTTTAAAAGATAAAATGTATAATTAGAAAAGAAAATTTAATTTACTTTGTAACTATAGCAGATGCAAATCAAATTATTCAGTCTTGGTCAAGATGGACATTTTGTGATTCATAAATTCTAGATCAGTGCTATCCCAAGCCTGAGCTTCTCAATTAACACTGTTATATCCAACTAATGATAATTTGCTGTATTTTCATCTTCGTAGAGCTTAAGTAATGTTTGAAAAAAGCAAACTATATGTTAATGATGAGAAAAACGTGCTATCAAAAGTTGCCATTATATTGCCTTAAACCTGTTTATTGGACTATAATCCCATTTTCTAGCTTTTAAGGAGAGGAGACAGCTATCTGGAGTTAATTACTGTTTCATTGCTCATTCCCCAGAGCAAGCACAGTTAAGTATTCAATGTTCCAAAGTAATTGGCAAGGACTTAGAAGAACCAGGACGTATAAATTTGCACTAACCACTTAGGCTAACTGGCAAAATGGAAATAAATACGAGAATTTATAGATTTCCACAGCGAAGTCAAAGAAAGGGCTGATAGAAAGCACAATTCAAGAACACAGGTTCAACTAAACATGAGTAAGATAGGACACATGCTGAGATTTCCAATGAAGCAGTGTACTCAGGCAGTCTCTGATTAATCAACAAGAACATGTACTTGACAGGGAAATCTGTGTCAATAAAGGACCAGGAGAAGTGACAATGCTTACTAAAATATGACTTACTAAAAGACATCAGTATACTACTGAAATAAAGTCATCGCCTTGTAGATGCAAGGAAAAAATACCTCAGATACAATTTGTCATACAAACTGGAAAAATGCAGCAAAGACAGTTGATTTCTCTCTTTCTGATTGGAATAACATTTTTGAGGCATTCACAAGGCCATGGGTTCAATCCCTAGCCGTGGAAAAGAGAAAAGAAGAACCAAGAGCAGATTGTGTGCATGAACTGCATTATGAAATGTTTCTACCCATTTGATAATGAAACATTAATATGCCAACAATATGATAAAACACCACAGATCATTGTTAGTGTTATCAATGTCATTACAAGTGTATTTTCATGACTGTTCTGATGTTTGCAATTTGATTACCTAAGTCATTGAAGTACATAGAACATGTCCTGTTGAAAACATGGATTGAGATAGGCTTTGTCTTTCTTAAAAAGTTAGCCAAACACCTCAAATCATAAAAAGCTTCTTCTGGAACATTTGAGGTGGAGTTCAGTAATAAATGAAAACAGATGTTTTACAACAAGGCAGGGACAGTGCAGTTGGGCCACACATGTTTACCAGGCAAACACTATCAGGATGCAAACAGCCTACGCATTTGACAATAACTCAAGGGTACCTACCTGAAAATCCCCATGAGGCAAATAGTAGCAAAAAGAATCATCTACAAATCAATATATTGTAACTTCCCATTTTCTTTGTTCAAATATGCATTTATAATATACTTTACCCCTAGCCTCAAATATACTATCAACACTTCTTTATCAATTGATGTTCACTTTATGACCAGTATCAGAGATAAGAGGCTACCTTTCTAGACTTATTTTCATCTCTTATCCATTTTGCCTCATTTTCTGCTTCTCTATCTCAGTAAGAATGCACCATCTCCAGGTCCCTCATATGCTTGTATTCTTTCTTCCCTGAGCATCCCTTAGGGGCTAATGTCTACTCATCCTAGACCAGCACCTCCTCCCTGAACTTTATTTTCTCCTAAAGGGGTCAGGGAAGCAAAAGACACATTCACAGAAAAGCCATTTCCATCCCTCCCTAGGAGTATAACTCCTGTTTGACAGATGGACCCTAGTTTCTCATTTATGAGCTGATAATGCTACCATGTGTCTTTCAGTATTGGCTGTGTCTCAGGATTATTACTAAAATTAAATCTTTAGCACAATGCCTGGCACTAAGTAAATACCTATAAACTACTGCTATAATTATTCTCACCTCTTCTCCCAGAACTCCTTGCCATAATTCTTGAATAGTGTTTATCTGATTGTGTGCATGAACATTAGCATTTTCCTCAGCTAGATAAGCTCTGTTCAGCTCTGCATCCCTAGTATTTAGAGTATAATCACGAGTGTGCTTAACTAATGTATGCAGTGGTAAGGAAATTACTAGTCCAGTGGACATATTTCTTTATTTTTATTATTGTTTTGAAATAATGGTCTCAATTGGTGCATTCAAATATGAGTATTACCTTACCACAACTCCATGGACCAAATGAGGACAGAAGTATATCACAGGAGAGTGCTTCACAAGCCTGTAGCTTTGAGCACTTCAAGAAGCAGAGAGGAAACTTAGTCTGCTGGTAGGAAACTGGGTTTTCTGCATGCCAAGTCCCTTAGACAAGGCCTGGCTTGAGTTTGTATAACAGGTAAAGTCACAGTCAAAAGTCACACACCTAAGGGGAAAAACACTAAAAGAAACAGCTGGCTTCTTGAAATGAACATATAATTTAGAGCCCAAGTTACATATAAAGTACAAGCTAAGATTATATAAATGTCAAGTTAAATAAAAGAAACTATTCCATTTATATAACAAAAGCAAGAAAAGCTTATTTAAAAGATAATAAGAATAAATACTGTAGATGAAAATTATAGTGAGTAAAATAAAACTTTCTGTTGATTGGATTAAGAAGTAGTCTATGACCAAGCAGTGATGGCTCACAGTTTTAATCTGCATACTCAGGAGGCAAATAGTAGTGGTTCTTTTGAGTTCAAGGCCAGCTTGGTTTATAAAGTAAGTTCCAGGACAGTCAAGGGTACACAGAGAAACCTGTCTTTAAAACAAATAAACAAAAAGGTGTTCTATATATAGGTAAGAAAAAAATTAATGAATTATTGGACATTGTAAAAAAAAGTAACTGTAACATATCTGAAACAAAAGTTTTAGCTTAAATGTTATTCATTACTAAGAAGGCACTTAATGAACATGGGTACTAAAAGCAAATTAAATATATAATCAACTCTTCAGTCATATTGGTTCTAAATTTATACAATATGGTATATTAAATTATTTTACTTTTATATCTAGGACATAACTACATAAACTGTTTCCAGCTACCAATATTTATATGAATTAGTTATTTTTATTTTGCCTGAAATTAAAATTTGCATACCTTTATAATGGTATTACAAAGTAATACTTTTGTGATTACAAAGTATTTCAGAATTTAGTCAGAATGCACAGTTGAGTCAGATTCTCAAAGGAGAAAAACATTACAGACTAAATGTAGCTTAGGAACTTTAGGTAACCAGAGTTGTCATCACTAATTTGTGATTTACAGTTTAAATTCTCAATAAAAGCATGAATAATCAATCCTTAACTTGGCTTTTATATTGGATAACTTTCCAAACAGTTGATGAAAGAAAATTCTTCATTCATTTCCTTAGATATATACACTATAGTTTGAGAGTTCAATGTCCCCGAAAAGGCTTGGCCTGCAGGACTCAGGGATGGATGGTAGAACCATTGAATGGTGAATGAAAGCAGAGATCCATGGATGAGCACTGGGCTGAGCTCCCCTTACAGCTGGAGAGTAGGGGAGAAGAGTCTGTATGATCAAGGAGACAGAGAGTAGGAGGAAGAGTCCCACAGAGATGGTTGGCTGGAGCTCTGGAGAGCACACTGAATCTAAAAAAGTCCTCGGGGAACCATAGGAAAAAGAACTAGGCCCACCAAGGATAGGCAACTGTCAATTAGCATGGTCAGTATGTAGAGCCTCAAGGGGTGGGATCAGACTGTGTTTCTGTGCATGGGCTGGCACCTTGGAGCTCATTCACTGCAGAGGAACACCTAACCCAGTCTTGATATTGCGATGAGGAAATGGGACCTACCTGGAATGGATGTGCCATGCTGAGCTGACCCTCTTGGGACTTCCTGCCCTTTTTGGGGAGGAGATCAGGAAATAGGGAGGGGGAAGGCTGAAAGAAGACTGGGAGGGATTGGGAATAAGGAAGGATGGATGAGCAGGAGGATACATAGAAAAAAAAAAGGGCAGTTTTTAAAATAAAGCAGGCAAAAATAAAAAAAAAAAATGGTGAGACCCAATGGGAGAATAAAGTTAATAGGAGCGTGAGTTCAAAGTAGATCTCTGAGTAGTGTCCACTTCTGAGCCCGTGGACTCATATAAGGAGTTTGTTCTTTCATATGCTCCTATAATGTTACGATGTTTACCAAAAGTCTAAAGCAATATGGTTGCCTAATCTTAGACTGAAATTTGTAGAATCAGTAGCCAAAATAAAGCTTTCTCTTTGTAAATCTGCTTCAGATACTTCAAATACAAAGCTGGCAAAAAACAATATAAAATTAATATAATTTTGATCTCATCATGAAGTGGTGCCCACAATGTTCTTCATTAGACAGAGGAGAGACAGGGTGTTGAAGCCATCTGGTCTTGAGATAAAAGGAATTTCAGTTTCTGGTGATTCCCTTGTGGATGGTCAGAGTTATGTGTACAATTCTGGGACAGTGAAACCCATTATTCAGCTGAATCCTACTACAGCAGAACAGAAAAAACAGAACGTTAGAGAGCAACCTACTGGAAATGTAGAATGAGCCTGAGTTCCCAAACACAAAGATGATGCTGTAGAAATGCTATCTTAAAGTAAAAAGAAGGGAGCAAAGGTTAGACTCCCACTCTGTCCCACTGACTATCAGAAATGCCTTCATACAAATGAGAAGTTGGAGGTGCCTGTCAATCATCACCATTTCACAGGAGAAGATGTTGAGTGTAGTTGGTACATACTCGCTTCATATTGCCCAGTGAATGAATTTACAAGTGTTCTATGTCCCCATTAATTTGATTGTTTTGAAATTATTCTTATTTTCAGGAAGGCATGGGTGTGGTGATATATTGTATATCTAATAAAATCATCCTGGAATATCAAAGATTATGATATTTTAAGCCATGAAGATCAGAGAGTGGTAACCCACACCTTTAATCCTTTCACTCAGGAGACACAGATCTTTCTGGATTTCTGTGAGCTGAAGACCTAATAGCTAAACAGTAGTATCTCACATCGTTAATCCTAACTCTAAGACTATGACACAGAGTTGAACCAGGAAGTAAAACAGTTGGGCAGGGAAGACTTATAAGGCAGGAGAAGGAAAAAATGTATTTAGTCTATAGTAAGCAGTCAGGCTGAGGATCTTTGAAGACAATATTTATCCTGTTAGGCCTGAGAAGTTGGCTAGGTGAAAATTGACTGTGGTCTGTTTTCTCTTTCTGATATTCCAGCTTTTCCCCAATATCTAGATCTGGATTTTCATTATATGCTAACTAGAGTTTGTGCAATAAATGGGGAGAGCAAGAAAGCTGACTTTGTAAGAAGTTGTCACTGCATTGAGGAGGGTCCAAATTCAAGTCACCACCCCCCTCTAGGGGTCAACACCTATTTAGCTGCTCAGACTGTACTCACTCACTCAGAGAACTGTGATGATAGATAAGACTGTACCTTGGCTATGATGTGCACCTCTTGCTCCAGTTCATCCTCCATCTGAACCTAAAACCTCTTGCCTATGTTATTTCTCTATTTAGCTCAAAGCTCATGTCAGTATCTCAAAAAAGGACTTGGGATTACTGTCCTTTTATTTCTTCCCCTTCCTACAGTGAGGACATTAAATAAAACTCATTCATCTGCTTTTCATTGTTACTTATCTTTTTAAGTTGGATATTAAGGATAGGTAATACATAGCTTATTGAGACTGATAGAGTGAGTCAAAGGTTTTCCCCATAAAAGCCTGGGTAAATCACCATCACAGCTTTACATCCATGACCTCTTAAAATATTGGAAACAACCTAGATTTCAGATCTGCCTTATACAATATATTTCTCACCCTGCAGTGATAAGTTTTTCAGGGAGCTGACCTCATGCTAAGCATATTGCGCCGCGCCAAACCCCGACCAGCAGGAAAAGACACGGCACCAGGATCCTTCCGTGGCAATTGACCAGGTCCTTTATTGAAGATCATTGCAGCAGCAGTTCCCAGCCCGTGCAGCCAGCTTTAAACCCCAGGTTCACCACTCAGCTACTGCCACGTGGGCCTCTACCATAGGGCCACGCAAACGGAAGCAAGCGAGTCAGCTCCGCACAAACCATATTTGGAATTGTTTGTCGGAGGAGCGCTCGCCGTCGGGGTGGCGGAAGGCGGAAGCCAGCGCCATCTTTAAGGCGCGGCACTC
>PVIH01019211.1:19781-36186 GCA_004025045.1 Sigmodon hispidus | reverse complement strand
GAAACATTCAATACCACCCCTAAAGCTCACTTGCCTAGATTCCTTTTACTATCTAACAGTAGGAAATGCAGGCATGTTACCCAACCCACATCTCTTAGTGCTGTGTGATAGGGTTACTACTACTGCTCCACAAAGATTCTTCTGTACCTGTTCCAAAGTCAAAAGGTCAAATTCACTCTTCCCTAAAACAACTCTTCCCAGTTTCTGCCCTACTACCTGTGCCTGACTAAAAACTTTATAAAGTTATTCTCTGGCCTGCTCTTCCACAAGTCTTCTCTAACATCACCCTGGAAAGGCAGCTCTCTCTGTGAATACCATAAACAGAAGTGGCCGAGTTAATGTCACTCCCCTCGTATCCAATGTAGAGAACAGCATCATTAATAGCTTCCCAAACTACCAATCAAAGACCATCAGCTTTTTTTTTTAACCAACAAGACATGTTTTTAAAAACTTTCATTAAAGTGTCTGAAGAGGTGGCTCAGTGGTTAAAGTACATTGGATGCTTTTCCAGAGGACACAAGTTCAATTCTCAGTACCCATACAAAGGTTCCAACTACCTGTAATTCCAATCCCAAGCATCAGCAACCTCTTCTGGACTCTGAAGGCACCAGGTACATACATAGCACAGGCAAAATATATGTAAGATTTAAAATAGAAGTTTAAAAACAATGTTTCCTTACAGCTTCATCAAAACAACACTGACACACACTGAACTGATGAAATGCTGTCTATCACAGTTATCTGCAAGACCTTACCTTTATGCCTGTTAATCCAGTAGGCAACTGCACAACATCATATACAAGATTAGATTTTTCTGCCTCCACAAATGGATCAGAAAATGCACGCCCATGAAATCTTTTGAAGCCTTGAACTGTGTTCTTGGCATTGGAAATTATCTAAAAGAGAATGGCATAGAAAGACCATTCAGTTTCCAATTTTCAACAGCCTTGCATTAGTCAGAATCCTTCCTTTTTATTCACAAAATTGTCTTCAGGCACAGAGGTACATGACTGCAATCCCAACAATAAGGAGACAAGAGCAAAAAATATCACCCATAAGTTCCAGGCCAATCATGCACGTAGGCGCTAAAAGGTTTCTAACACATAACACGTGTTGCCCTCAGCTGCCTAGCCTACTCTTATTCTCAAGAGTACTTTCCCTTTCTTATTAAAATGTCCTTTTCCCATTTCTAGCCATGTATCCCTGGTAAAATTCTGCCCATGGCTACTTCACTAATCCATCTAATATCTTATAAATGCTCAAATGCAGAAACAACAACAACAACAACAACAAAAGGTTAATAATGTGTGTAGGGAAAAGCTGGGTGATGGTGGCATATGCCTTTAATCCAGCATTTGGGAGGCAGAGGTAAGTGGATCTCTAAGTTCAAGGTCAGCCTGGTCTACAGATCTAGTTTCAGGACAGCCAAAGCTATTCAATGTCTCAAAAAAATAAAACACATGCAGGGAAAAGGTATCCTTCCAAGTTTCAATCTTTAGACATTCAACCTTTCTAATCAGGTGGAATGAGAATAAGGGTCTCAGTGGCTGACAAACATCTAGCATGGTTTTCCTCTTTATCAAGTCAGATCACTGCACTTACCAAAATAGTTTCTGTTCCTAAACTTTCAATATTTATAGAAAATGACTATCGATTTCTAATACTGCTCATGGTTTATGCTTCAGCCCTCCTGGAACAAATTCATCATCAATTTATAAATTCTCATTAACAAGGCTGGAGATGTAGTGTCAAACACAAACCTGGCATGCACACAACTCTGAATTCATGTGCACACTTTTGAACACAACCTCACATTTACCAGAGTACACATATAGAACAAAGATTATTTGGCAGAGTCTTGTAACTATTCTTGTAACAGGAAAGTGAAATAAATTGTGTTATGTCCAAATAATGAAATACTATAGAAGGATAACAGTTTTTAGGAGAAAAGACAAGTATCTGGGTAGTATGAGCTCACTGAGAGAAAAACAAAAACAAAAACAAAAAAACAAGAAAACCCTGAGATGTTTACAAAGAACAAAACATTAAAACAGTAACAGTAAAGCTGGGGTCACAGGTCAATGGAATAGTGTGTGTGCACAGGGCATGCACAAGATCCTGGGTTTAATCCAAAGAAAGGTAACAGTCATTTCTCTAATAATGGTTGAATGGGTAGGTGTCTTCCACATTCCCTATGCTTTTCTAGATCCATGTTCTAATTTCTCAGGAATAAACAGTAACTAACAGAGAACATTTTAAGCTCCAGAATGAATGTGTGTTCCTACTCAAAGACAAGAGATGTAAGGAGCCTGTACAGACAGGAAAAGCTCCCACACAATTCCTCTCTATCTAGGCCAAACCAGTGAGGCCTCCAAAGTGAGGCCTAGCCTGAAATTCTGTGTATCACAATCAACAGTCAGCACAGAACCAGGCAGCTAGTGTAATACGGTAACCATGTTCAGTAGAGAAAACAGTCTCAAATTCATTGACTTTTATAAAACAACCGGGGGCTGGAGAGATGGCTCAGCAGTTAACAGCACTGGCTGTTCTTCCAGGTCCTGAGTTCAATTCCCGGCAACCACATGGTGGCTCACAACCATTTGTAATGAGAGATCTGGCACCCTCTTCTGGCCCACAAGCAGAACACTGTATACATCATCTTAAAAAAGAAAAAAAAATTTGAAAATAAACATAAATTTGTAATCAAATGCCTCCAAAACTATTTAGAACACTCTATAAATAAGACTATGAAACAAACTCAAAGTAAGTAAAAACCAACTAACAAAGACACAGCATCACTTTCCTTTGAGATACGGTCTCTTCTCATTTGTCCTGGGCTGGCCTTAAATTTGCTGTATAGCCAATGATAATCCTGAAGAGTGCTAGTCCTCCTGCACCTGGTTTTATATCAATTTGACACAAGCTTGAGTCTTCAGAAAGAAAATGAGAAAATGCCTCCCTAAGATCCAAGTGTAGGGTATTTTTTTAATTAATAATCAATGGGGGAGGGCACAGACCATTCTAGGTGGTGCCATCCCTGGACTGGTGGTTCTGGGTTTTGTAAAATAAAAAAACAAAACAAAAAACAAAACAAAACCAAAAAAAACAGGCTGAGCAAGCCATGTAAAACAATCCAGTAAACAGCACCCCTCCATGGCCTCTGGCCTCTGCACCAGCTCCTGCCTCCAAGTTCCTGTCCTAACTTTTTTTGTCAATGAAAAGTGTAAGCCGAATAAACCATTTCTTCTATAATTTGCTTTTTGGACGTGATGTTTGCAAAGACACTTACCACCAAGTACTGGGATTATAAAACAAATTTTATCTGTTTTATGTAGTTAGTGCTAGGTAGGGACTGAACCCAAGCCTCAAGCAAGCTATCAACTGAGATCCATCCTTGGCTAAGAAACTGTCCTCTTTATTTTTCTGTACACATACAGTCAATGAATGTCAGAGTTCTTCCTCTATTGCTTTCTCCCTTGCTTTGTAAGAGAACCCCTTGCCCACACTAAGCCATTTCCCCAGTCTCAGCAGCAGCATCTTGGGCTCATTTTAGATCCAGCATGGTCCACAAAGCTATTCATGAATTTGTTGCTACAGACTGAAATGTAACAAGGTCAAATAGCAACTCTTTAACTTTACAGATACCTTAGACATTCAGGGTAATGGATTCTTGAGGCTTTTATTGCTCTGGTAACTCAGAAACAAGCAAATATGTCAAGATCCTGGTTGAAAAAGAACATGACAAATCTTTAATATGCCCACCCTGACTAGTGCCCTTTCTTGTGGAACCTGATTAACAGTAACCCTAAACATGATGAAGATGAAAGGCCAGGCAGAAGAGACTTCAAAGGCATTTCAAACATCAAAGATTAACAACCCTTTACTTTAAAAAGACCTTCGTAGACAAGAGTGTGCTGCCACAAAGCACATAGGAAGTTGGGGCTTGAGTTCAAGGCCAGCCTGAGCTACAAATTAAGTTTTAAGGAAACCTGGGAAATAAGACCTACCCCAAAAAGAAGGAAAAAATAAAATCTAGGCAACAATATATAGTAGCAATTTACATCAAGCAAATTATATGCAAATTGCACTGCCCAGAAGTACATAAAGAGGGCTCCAGTGAAGAGAAGACCAAATCGGAGAACTAAGTCATTTTAGGAGGGAAGGTGGGCAATGTACCTGGCTCTTCGCTGCTGCTCCAACTGAACGATTCTTAGGACCAAAAACACACAAGCCCAAGAAGAAAAGAAAAAATAAATGAGGAACCAGACTTTATTATAATACACCCAAACCCCAGCAGGCAAGATTTCTGATTATCATCTTAAGGCCAAAATGCTGGCGGAGCTGCTAATTTGAAATTCTGACTGGTATTCTGGGGCATTATAGGTAACATTGTCCAGTCTACCCTTGTCCATGCATGTGCAGACCAGGTCACTGCCATCCCCAGTGGCCATCAGAGCACCACCTTGCATTCACAGCACCTGAGACATAAAATTCACCGTCTGACTTGTGGGCTTCAGCCATGCAAACATCTTCCACAAGTAAACTATAAGGTGACAAGGAACCACAGGAATCCACAGATCATGCAGATCTCCACAGGATGTCACTGAAAGCCTCATGAGGCCATCTATGTAAGGATGGCAGGTTAATAAACCCCACCAGGAGGTGGACACAGAAAGCAATGGAGACACTGATATGGAGTGAAAATACTGAAGGAGATGATAGATCTAAGAAGGGCCAACAATAAAATCATATAAAAATACAAAATATAATAATCGATAGTCAATGATTGTAGAGTTCTTAAGAATCACTATGATATGGTCAGACAATCCCTAAAAAAAAAATCACCAAAATGAATCCACAAAAATACAGGAGACACAACTGTGACAAATTAAAAAAAACCATAGAAATAGAACAAAATCAAATTAGTTAATATTTATAGTTATCGTCATTGCAATGAACGTCTTTAATCTCCCTGACACCTGGATTTACATTTCTAGCACCCTAAAATATTACTTTAGCCAGCCATACACATTGAGGTACTTGAGGGAATCTTATACTGACTCTCAGCTGTGAGGCTGTGACATCACTGTTTGGCTCTACATAATTTTTACAAATCCCAAAACATTAAATGCCCCTCACACAGGAATTCCTACAAAGACAACAAATAAATCCTGAATAAATCCACTTACAAAATAATACAGACCAGGGGACACATAGGTCTATGTGAATGAAATAAAACCACTCAACACAATACACACTAGATGATGCATGTATGAAAAATAAAATAATTGGAAATGTAAAAAACATGTATAGTTAATACTTAGAATTATTTTGCACAGCAGAGAACCCCTTGCTCTGCCTGATGTGTTATATTTAGCTTTCTAAAAAAACAAATTACATATCCAAGAACTAATTAAATGACATCAAAGAATTGTATAAAAATCTACTTATTAAAATACAAATTGATAAAGTCATTTGTATAACCTAAGAAAATCCAACAAAATCTAATTTTCTTTAAGATCACCAAAAAACATTTAATCAGCTTTTAAAGATTTATTAGCTATTGCTCAACTAATTTCTAAATAACTCCTGAGAATAAAATTCTAAATAAACCACAAATAGAATAAATCAGCTGTACCCAAAAGCCATAAGGACACTGAACTGAAGACGGTATCCTGCAAACTCAGCTTTCACCCAGCACACACTGACCTGCTGCTGCTTAAACCCGCTCTGGGGGCCCCGTGCAGCAGCCCCAAATGTACAGGTGACTCCAAATGTACCTGCTTGAGTTATTTCGGTGCATCTGTTTATTATAGAATTCACATTAGTGAATTCACTCAAGTTCCGTGCATTTACCTAAAAACACACTGACCTTATGTGCTAGTTGAACATTGCGTGGTTATTCCATACAGAAAGCCTTTTAATTCTGGCACAATCATTTCAGTTCCCTTACTAGAACTCACGTTTTACCAGAAAACACCTTGTGTTTTATCTGAAAAAAAGCACCATTCAATTAACCTTTCATTTGCAATGCCCCTCGTTGAGTTTTTTTTAACATCACTTCTTTTAATCCCGTTCCTCATACGTTTCCTATTAGTGGATGTATGTGTGAGTGAAAACAGTAGGGATTTACTGAAAACTTTTAAATAAATGGCTGCATTAATACAGTACTTCACAGAAGTCACAGGTTTACCAGGAAACAGTGTTTGTCTGAATAAATGCACCTTTCAGTTAGCGGTTCACACGTGACTCCAAATGTACCTGCTTGAGTTGTTTTCAGTGCGTCTCTTAAAAGTTTATTATATATTTCACATCAGTAAATTCATGACTTAAGTGGTGCATGCATTTACAGTCTTACATACACACATGCACTCAAATACACTCTTACACACACATGCACACACATACACACATGTACAAACACATACACACTCTTACAAAAACATACATTCACTTATATAGACATGCATACTCTTACACACACACTTACACATGCATACACACTTTTACACACATAAAACACTCTTACATACACACTGTTAAACACATACACATGCAAACACTCACACACATACACTCTTTCACACACATACACACATATACAATATGACACACACATATACTTACAGATATATACATTCTTAGATACACATACACTCTTACACACACATACAAACACATAAACACACATCACACACTTTCATTTAAATGCAGTTCTTCCAGACCCCCCACCCCACCCCTACACACACACACATACACACACACACACACACACACACACACACACACATGCAAGGAAACTAAAAACCATTTGAGTTAGGACAGGTTTCTTTTATTAGTTTTTCCTAAACTTTGTCTCATGTTTACTGCTTTTTAGGTTTTTTTTTTTTTTAGTGTAAGAATGTGATCTTGAGTTTTTAACAAATCAATTTGGATAATGCAACCTGGATAAATACTTGTTTGCACACAAGTCATCAGCTGCCACCCTGGCCTGCCTCCACATAAACCCAGTCGTTCTGTCTAGACAGTGAAAGCAGATCATCTCTTTTCTAGCTTTAACTTTAAATTCACTCCCACCCCCACACCCAAACCCTCCCACCCCCCACACAGATGTTTATGAGAAATGGGCATTACAGACAGTCACTTGCATAAGAGTTGGCTTAATCCTGCAGCCTGAACTTGAAATAGCTACTGGCCTCTCAGCAAGGCCAGCAGGCACTCCTGCAGGAAACCACACACCAGGCCTGGTGCTCCAGGCCTGGGCTGAGCAGGAATCCAGTTGCTTACAGTTCTTTCCCCCTCTCCAATCAACTGCATCTAGAGCACTTGACAGCTACAGAACTTTCTGTGTAGACAGACAAAAACATAGTGAATCCAACTATGAATTGTTTTAAGCTGATTTCCAACAAGCAAAAATGAACAGAGACCCTGTTACAGAGATCAGTGATTACAAAGACCCAGAACATAACCACCATTTGTAACTAAGGCAGGTAACCAACTCTGCCCTCTGCTGCAGACATCCTTTTGTTTCCAGAACATCTCCTTCCTATAAACTTGCCCCAGGAAATGTGTGGAGCCCCAACACTGCAGTCAACAGGGAGGAATTCCTGTAACCTTGAGCATCTTAACACTAATTTCATATTCATCCAGAGCAATCGGTCCAATAGTTTACAATCTGTCAGCTGTTTTAATACTGGGAGATTTGTGATACATACTAATAGTAACACAGGTGACAGCAAGTAAGCTTAGAATCTTGAACAGCTCTTCTGTTCAGTTCTCTAATTTACACACATCACCTCCCACTTGAGCAGCTCAGGGTACAAATCGTTCACCCATAAGCAAGAATAGGTAGCTCAGATTTACCATGCTTACATCCAACTGTGTTATCATAGAGACCCCAGACTCAGGGTACTATCCTCTTGGGAAGGGGGAGCCCCAAGAACCTAGACTCCAGTCCAGCTGATGCAAATCACAAGAGGGTTTTATTGAATTTTGTCTGTGTAGACGGGCTATCTCTCTGTCTCTTGAGCAATAGAGTAGCCCCAATTAACAATCCCATATCCCATTTATAGGCTAAAGCCATAAAATCATCATAGAAACTGAGGCAAATACATGATTGGTCACTTGAAAGTCATACTACAAATACTAGGTTGATTACAATAGTCAAAATCACAAGACAGATCACACTAGTCATGGGGGTGCCCTAAGGCCAGCTGTGGGGGGGGTCTCTTTGTTTTACAACCAGGTGTTGGTCACCGCTATTCTGCTTGGAACTTCTGGTATTTAATCACAGGTTCGACCAGACCATTATGTCCTATCTGAGTTGATTATGGCTATCTGGGCTGGGTCACTCTGTTTCCTGGGACATACTTTTTAGACTTTTAGTTCTTTGTTCTCATGGGGGTGCTCTGCTGAATACTTGAACTGGATGCCTGGGTCAGACTTTACAACCCAGGGTCCTTCATTCCCCCATTTTCTTATGAGCATATTTTAATCTTAAAATTACGATATCTCTGCATGCTTCAGGGCATGATATTGTTGATAAAGGCCTGGGTGACCGATAGCCTTTCTCTAATAAACTGTAGTAACATATTGAAGATACATGGACCAAAGGTTAGTAGCAAGAGCAAGATAAGCAAGGGGCCCATAATTGTGGATATTAGGGTAGTCAGCCATGGGAACTTGTTAAACCATCCTTCAAACCAGCCTTGTTGGGCTTCTCGGTCTCTTTGTCTTTTATTTAGTCTAGCCCGGAGTTTTTCCATGGAGTCTCTGACCACTCCAGAATTATCAGCATAGAAGCAACATTCTTCTCCTAGGGCAGCACGTAAACCACCTTCTTTTAAGAACAGTAAATCTAGCCCTCTCCTGTTCTGTAACACAACCTCAGACAGGGAGGTGAGGGACTGTTCTAACTTTGAAACCGACTACTCTAATGCTCGAAGGTCTTCATCAACTGCTGCCTGGAGAGTCAAGTACTGTTGATTTGTCTGAACCAAGGCGGCAGCCCCTGTCCCCACTCCTGCTGTTACCCCTAGACCCAACAGGACAGCTAGAGTTAGGGTCACTGGTTCTCGTTTAAACTGGGCAGGGTGGTCTTGGTAAAAACCTTCAAGGGTATTTGCTGGATGGTAATATACCCTCGGGATAACTTGTACTAACACGCAAAATGCTCCTCCTGCAGCCATGTTGAGAACAGTACAAGCCCACCAAGATCCTTGGGGCGGAATGACATAAGGCCCTGTTAGATCATGGAGAGGGACGTTGTGGTTACAGAGGCTAGTCTTCGAACCTGAGGGCTGCCCAAGGCAGAGGCCGGCTCTGCTGACCTCAGTCAAGGTCAGTCTAGGGGTGGAGCTCCAGCGGCAGTGGAAACTGTTACCAGAAGTATAGTTCCCACTGGCGGCAATACCCTCGTAGTAGGGGGGTGCCGCTTTCAGACATAGCCAACAAGGGTCTGCTTGGTTGGGGATTAGTCTGGTTGATGAGTCCAAAGGCCCTTGTGACCAAGTTGAGCAATCTATCTCCAGTACCTGATGGGTTCCAGGAATTGAACCCACTGACATCATGGGTCGGGGTTGTTAGAGACCGGTTAACTTGGGGGCTAGGGGTCGACTTTCTGGGATCAGTGGGGGCCTTCTGCTCTATCAACACTGAGTTAGGTCCCACCACTTGGGAGACCGGCTCAAACCTCTGGGAAAGGGTAAGGAGGGCCCCCCAATCGTACGCAGTGGGATGGTAGTGTCGTATTCCCCAAGTCCCAGTTAAATTTTGAGGCCTATTGCAATCAAGCTTCAGCCTAGTGGAATATTGACCTAGTGAAGGATATGCAGTTTTTCCTCCATCCCACCATTCTATTGTCAGAGGGTCATTGCCTTGTTGGGTGCCCCATTTTCCTGCCACCCAACCAAAAGATGAAGTATCACAGCCCCATCTATCACAATAATATTGGAGTGGGGAGTTGCACCCTGGTCTGTGGATACCTTTGCTTCCAGGGCACACATACCAGTCATCAAACCAGGCTATGCCCGAAGTCTGCTGACCCAAGTTTTCAAGAATAGTCAGGAGGTTTGCTCTTAGTTCTTGTGGGCACCCGGTTCCGTAGGGACCACTGTAGGATCTGGTATCTAGGATGACATCGGTGCCTGCAACGGACAGTGTCTAGGTAGTAGTTCCTGGCAGGTGGGGGTTGCTGGCAGGCACCATTCTGGCTAATCCCACAGGAGGGTCAGGATCAGACTCTCGAGATTCTGAGCTTTAGGGGATTTTGAGTACGCTGAAGCTTCCATCTGGGTGCCTCGGAGTAGTCTTCACTGGTCTTGGGTCTGGTCTTGGGAGGAGCTGATTTGATGTGGGAGGCGTGATCCAAGCAGCAATCCCGTCGACCTTGATGGCTATTGGTGTAGTCAGGAGAACCGTATAGGGTCCCTTCCAGCAGGGTTCTAGAGTTTTAACTTGGTGTCTGCAGACGTAGACAGAATCACCGATCTGGAAGGAATGAGGCACCTGAGGTGGGCTGGACTGGTAAACTGCTGCTAGTGGTTTCCAGACCTGGTCCTGGATGAGCTGCAGGGCCTTTAGTCAAACCTGGAGGTTGGGGGATTTGGTAAAAGAGCATGTGTCAGGTCCCAATAGGTCTGCTA
Organism: Sigmodon hispidus; assembly: GCA_004025045.1. Taxonomy (NCBI): domain Eukaryota; kingdom Metazoa; phylum Chordata; class Mammalia; order Rodentia; family Cricetidae; genus Sigmodon; species Sigmodon hispidus. The sequence goes on along the minus strand of PVIH01019211.1, from coordinate 25,543 downwards.
TACCATAAAGGATCTCATAGGGGGTCAATCTGAAGGAAGCTGGAGTGTTACGGACTCGGAACAAAGCCATGGGGAGGAGTTCGACCCAGTCTCTAGTGCCAGTCTCCATCGCTAATTTGGTAAGGGTCTCTTTTATAGTCCTATTCATATGTTCTATCTGTCCTGAACTCTGGGGTCGGTATGCACAGTGTAACTTCCAATTTATCCCCAGTACCCTGGCCACCAACTGACTTACCTGGGAGATGAAGGCAGGGCCATTATCAGACCCTATTACCTTTGGAAGGCCAAAGTGGGGAAAGATTTCTTCTAAAATCTTCTTGACCACCACTTGAGCTGTTTCCTTCTTCGTGGGGAAGGCTTCTACCCATCCGGAGAATGCATCTACAAAGACTAGAAGATACTTAGCCCCGCATTGTCCAGGGTGGACTTCTGTGAAGTCCACTTCCCAGTTGGTTCCTGGTAGGAATCCTCGCATGCATGTTCCCTCTGGTAGTGTCTGGCGATTGGCATTCACTTTGGCGCAAGGGACGCATGACCCCGTGACTTGTTTGATCAGAGAATTTAGATTGGGTATATAGTAGAACTGTCTTTCCCTCTGTAGCAGTTCTCTAAGCTTTTTGTGTCCTAGGTGAGTCAAATGGTGAAGATCAGTCACCAGGTTCTTAGCCATCTTATAGGGCAGAACTACTTTACCCTCTAGCTTCCAAGTTTTGTCCGACTCATCGTTTGCTCCCAGCTGTTGAACAAAGTCTAGGTCTCCTTCTGAGTATGTATATCTGGGTGGTCATGGTTGTTCTTCAGTTGCCTGTAAAGCAAGCACTGGCTTTCCCAAAGTGGCAGCTTTGGCCGTTTCATCTGCCATCCTATTTCCCCAGGCCACCGGGTCATCTCCTTTTTGGTGGCCTGGGCAATGAATAATGCTTAGTCTCTTAGGTAGGTGGATAGCTTCTAGGAGGTCCAGGATTTCTTGTTTATTTTTAATATCCTTACCAGCCGATGTCAACAGTCCTCGTCTTTTGTAGATTTCCCCATGGATATGTGCAGTAGCAAAGGCATACCTACTGTCAGTATAAACATTAACTGCTTTACCTGGAGCCAACTTCAAGGCTTGGGTGAGGGCCACCAGTTCTGCTCATTGAGCTGAAGTTCCAGGTGCCAGGGCTGCTGCCCAGATTACAGTGGTGCCATCTACCATGGCCGCACCTGCCCTACGTTCACCCTGATGCAGGAAGCTGCTTCCATTTGTGTACCAGGTGTAGTCTGCATTCAGAAGCAGCTGGTCTGTCAGGTCCTCCCGTGTGCTCTAGGTCTCAGCCAGTACTTGGTGGCAGTTGTGTTCTACAGTGACTTCTGTTCCCCCCTCAGGAAGCAGGGTGGCCGGGTTGAGGGAGGTGACTGTCCCAAACCGGATCCGCTCAGGGTTTAACAACATGGCCTGATAGTGGGTGATTCTGGAATTTGAGAGCCACTGGTCAGGGGGCTGCTGAATCACTGTGTCTATGGCATGTGGTGCCATCACCATGAGAGACTGTCCCAAGGTGAGCTTGTCAGAGTCTTTGACTAGAGTCACCACTGCAGCTATCATGCGGAGACATGGGGGCCATCCTGCTGCCATATTGTCTAATTTCTTAGAGAAATACACCACTGGCCTCTTCCAGGGTCTCAGCTGTTGAGTCAGGACCCCTTTGGCTACCCCTCTTTGCTCATCTACATATAAAATGAATGGCTTTTTTATATCTGGGAGGCTTAAAGCTGGGGCAGATAGTAGAGCTCTTTTTATATCATCGAAGGCTTGCTGTTGCTGCTCACCCCAGACAAAGGAGGAGCCAGTTTTGTGAGGGGGTATACTGGGGCTGCCATCTCAGCAAATCCCAGTATCCAGAGGCAGCAGAATCCTGTGCTCCCAAGGAATTCTCTCAGCTTCTTTGCGATGGTGGGTGGAGGTATAAGAGCCACGGCTCATTTGCGCCCCTCAGTTAGCCATCTCTGGCCCCCTCTCAGAAGATATCCTAAATAAGTTACTTCTCGCTAGCAAATTCGGGCTCTCTTGGCTGAGGCTCGATATCCCAGTTCCCCCAGTCTTTTTAATAGGGCCCCTGTACCTTGGAGGCATTCCTGTTCTGTCTCAGCTGCCAGTAGTATGTCATCCCATACTGGAGAAGAGTCAGGTCCAGGTGACTAACTTGAAAGTCCACCAGGTCTTGATGTAAGGCCTTGTCGAACAGGGTGGGGGAATTTTTCAATCCTTGGGGTAATCTGGTCCAAGTCAGCTGCACTGATAACCCAGATTCTGGGTCCTTCCATTTGAAGACAAAAAGGTGTTGGCTTTGAGGGCTCAGTCTTAAGCAGAAAAAAGGCATTTTTTAAGTCCAGCACTGTATACTGAACACGCCCAGGGGGCAGGGTTCTCAACAGGTTGTAGGGGTTAGGTACGGTAGAGTGAATGTCCTCTGTTCTCCTGCTTACCTCTCTCAAGACCTGAACGGGCCTATAATCATTAGTGCCAGGCTTCTTAACCAGCAGCAGAGGAGTATTCCATGCTGACTGGTATCTCGGTAAAAACCCGCCATGAGATATGTTTTAAATGGGGTTTATTTTGTGAAAATCACTTACAAAACAAAGCCGGTTTTAAAAGGAAATGAAAGGATAAGGTTGCAGTGCACTGGAGCCTTTCTAAGGAAAATTCCTCATCCCCACACCATACGTCCGAACTCCCTCGCAGCTGGGTCGAACTGCGCACCTGGTCAGGAACTCTCTCGAGAGAATGACAACTTCCTGTCCTGGTCCTTTCCCTCGAAGGTCTACTTCCAGAATCCTTTCCAGTTAACCACACCCTACTCGTCTCCAGTCCTATGACGTGATCGTTCACATATATAGTTCCTGATTTCCCGCTACATCTCCCCATTTTGTCTAAATAGGAAGGTTCTAAACTAGGTATAAAACTACATACTATGGGGATCATCATAAGACAGTGTCTGGGAAAGAGAAAGGTACTAACATAAGTGAGGTCAAACTACTGCTAACAAACAACAACTACAAAGTACAATTTAATATCTAAAATGTTGATACGAGAAAATGCACAGGGATTGCTTTAAGGCTGTTTATCTTAAACAATAGAGTTCTAACACTTAAGTGTCTTTGCTGAAATGTGAAGTAATAACAACCTCAACTATCTAATCTTCAACACCGTCAAGACCTGAGAAGGAAAATATATATCTAAAGTTGGAAGCATGAAGTAACTTCCAGAATTTAGGAGAAGACAACGTCAGTTAACTACCTGGACAGTCATCCACCACTTCTCTGTATAGTGGGAGCATCCATCCTTGTGGCGACTGGCCTAGGATATCTGACAAGTTTCCATAGAAGCAGGGTATTTTTTGGTAGGACTGTCTTATCCTGGCTAGGCAGGCTTCAGCAGTCTCTATCCCTCATCCTGCAGGTCCATTTCGGACAGTGAGCACGCTGACAGCAGTAGGGGCAAGTGCAGTCCTTTTGCCCCTCAGGCCATTATTCACCAAACAAGACAATCTCTTTGCAAGATGTCTGTGATGCTCAACACCACCTTGAGAAAGGAATGGTGATGCCAGGAGTTATCATGTCTCTCAAGGCCAAATTTGAGATAACAAAATCTTGAATGCCATATTCTCTTGGTCTATGAAGTGGTTGAAGACACCTATCTATTGGGTGTATTCTAAAATGTTTCCGAAAAACCTGAGTATTCTGACTTTTAGGTGATAAATCTGAGTAACCATAATCTGCAATTCCAATCAACCAAGAAAGTGAGGCTAACATTGCAAAAATAGGCATTCCAAAATGAGTGTACAGCTCCTCCAAATAATTTCAAGTATAACAATCTTAGGAAAATTGACCAAAATACACATTTTTTTATCAAATGACAACAATATCCTAACTATATATCATTATATATATAAAAATATATCTAAACAGATTTATATAAAACAACTCATGTGTATAGTACAATAAATGTTATGACTATCATAAATAATTAGAGGTAGAAATTGCATTATGGTAATGACAATGCACTTAATACACATCAATGTGCAAAATATTTTAGACAGAGGTAGACACGTGCAAAATAGGGCAATTATACATTCAACTTTGCATCAATATATATTATCCCAATCAGACATATAGATTAATTTCCCATTTGTGTCAATATACAAACATTCGTACCATGTCAATTCATTTTTCATTCATCCTTTGTTTAATAGATGCTTGTAAGTATAATGATCTCCTATCTATTCCCTTTTCTTTCTCTCTCTCTCTCTCTCTTTTGTTTTTCATCTATAATATCATTCTCTCCTCTACCCAAGATTAACTTATAACCATCATACCAAAATGATAATTGACTATAACCTTCCCTTGGATGACCAACTTTTTGGGAAAGGGACGTAGTTCTTTCATTGAGTTGCTTCATGCTGGCCTGTGGGCAATGGTATCTCTGTGGGGTCCTGTAAACTAAACAATGGTTAAGTCCTAATGAAGTAACTGTAAACGTACATATATAACCATTCCACAAATGTCTATAACCATTCTCATCATACTGAGTGAGTCCATCTGAAATATTTGCTAAAGATATGATAAGAAACTATCTTACGACTGTCCTGATTGGTCTATACCTCAAAAGTGATGACTGAGTAACAATACAGCAGGTTCCTTCTTACTCTGTCTCAATGTGTTTTTTTTTTGTTTTTTGTTTTTTTTTTTCGGTAGGGGCCCCATCTTCCTTCTGGATGCCTTGTAGAGTGCTGGAAGGAGAAATTGTTTTTAATAGTGAAGGATCCAATGGATATTATCAACTGAAGATATTGAACCACCAGAAAGTATTGTGTGCAGGAAAGATTTCTAAAGTAAGAGAGTAAAAAATGCAGAAAGGAATAAGATTTAAAATTTAAAATAAAAGTGAGATAAGATTGGTCCCTATATATTTCATCTATTTTCTGTCCCACTTCAGGTGGCTTTTCTGACGTGAGACAGAGTTTTTAAAGTTTTATTTACCAATACGCTTGGATTCAGAGAGGGAGAAAGCCATTTGCTCCACCTCCAAAGCCAGCCTTTTTTGTTACCAAATCAGGACCTCATATATATATACATAATCATTAGATATAGATGTACAGTTGTGAGAATAGAGACATTACCCTTAGTGCCTGTCAGTGTCAGGTGTCCTTGCAATCCTCTGTAGTCCTTTTAACATTTCAAAAGTCTGAGCATTCAGCATCCTTTTAGCTTTGTGAAGAGGGTTGTATCCATTCTTCTGTAAAAACAAATTAAGACCCTGCCCTACCTTAATTAAGTGAATGTTCCTTACCACATATCCAATTGTCTTATCGGCACACGAGCCATTACTCCTCCTCAGGAGGGTTCTCCTTTTCGATCCGGTTCTTTATCAATCTCGTTGGTACCCATATTTTCTCTTTTCCTGTGGAAACAAAAGCAAAACCCCTACCCCAACGAAGCACATGCCCTGGCTTCCATTCTGAAGTTAGTACATCTTTAAAATAAACAGGTTGATTCAACTCAGAAGTTCTTTCTATTACCCAGCTGTTTCTCTGCAGCTGAAGTTCCTTTCTCATCAGCATTAAGAAAGTTTAATGTCAACAAGGCACTATGTAATCTCTCCCTAGGTTTTTTCATACCACCTTTCTGTTTATGAAGCATCTCTTTCAATGTGCGATGGGATCTTTCCACAACTGCTTGTCCAGTGGGGTTGTGTGGTATCCCAGTAACGTGCTTTATCTCAT
>PVIH01019211.1:0-19681 GCA_004025045.1 Sigmodon hispidus | reverse complement strand
CTAGCATTTTCAGAACTCAGGGCAGTAGCCCACTGCATTCCTGAGTAGGTGTCAATGGTATGATGAACATATTTCATCTTACCAAATTCCGGGAAGTGAAACACATCCATCTACCATTGCTCCTAGTACCCTTAGGATTACTCCCAGTGGGTAAGGATGGTTGATTGTAAAGGGAACACTTGTCATACTTTCACAAAATTTCCTTGGCTTGATGCCAAGTGATGGGAAAACTCTTCCTTAATCCCTTGCTATTGGCATGATGCTTCTTGTGAAATTCTGAGGCTTCTACCACATTCCCTATCAATAACTGATCAATCTCATCATTACCCTGTGCTAAAGGGCCAGGAAGGCCTGAATGAGCCCTGATATGTGTAATATACATAGGATGTGTTCTATTTCTGATGATATCCTGTAGTTGTACAAACAAAAGGGTTAATTCTGTATCATCAGGAATAAAGTCAGCAGTTTCAATATGAAATACAACTCCTTCTGCATAATGAGAATCAGTTATCAGGTTAAGAGGTCCAGTAAAATCCAATAACACCATAATAATGGCATACAGTTCTGCCTTCTGGACAGAATCATAAGGACTCTGTGTCACCTTATTGAAGTTTTCTGATTTATAACCAGCCTTTCCCATTTTATTTGCATCAGTAAAAAAAATGTAGGAGCTCCAGAAATAGGTTTATCCTGTACCACATGGGGGAAAATCCAATTAGTTTTCTTTATAAACTGAACCCTTTTGCTTCAGGGATATTTATTATTAATCTCCCCCAGAAAACCACTACAGGCCTTTTGCCAAGGTTCATTGTCTGCCCATAATTGATCAATTTCCTCATTGGTCAAAGGTACAACAATTTTTGCAGGATCCTTTCCAGTCAATTGTCGAAGCCTGAATTTTCCTTTGAAGATCAGATCTGAAATCTTTTCAATGTATGTTTTTAGTTTTTTATTTGGTCTATGTGGCAGAAATATTCATTCTAATATAACATTTTCTCTTTGCATTATGACTCCTGTAGGGGAATATTCAGAAGGCAAAATAACCAGGATGCAGTCAAGGTCTGGGTCTATACGGTTAACATGTGCTTCTTGTAATCTTTTTTCCACCAATGCTAATTCTTTCTCAGCTTCAGCAGAGAATTCCCTGGGACTGTTCAGATCCTTATCTCCATCTAAAGTTTTGAACAAATGAACCAGTTCATAGTTTTTAATACCAATAACTGGATGTATGTGGGCGATATCACCTAATAGTTTCTGAAAATCATTAAGTGTCCTTAATCTGTCCCTCTTAAGTTGTACCTCCTGAGTTCCAATTGTTTGCAAGCCTATTTTATATCCCAAATAATTGATAGAATCCCCTCTTTGTATCTTTTCAGGGGCAATGTGAAGTCCCCAATCAGGCAACACCTTCTTCACTTCTTCAAACATGTTTCTAAGGTGTTTATGTCTGGGTCTGCTAACAATATATCATCCATATAATGGTAAATGGTAAATGGTAAATGATAGATTGTGGGAATTGTTTGTGTATCACTTCTAATGGTTGTTGGACAAAATATTGGCATAGGGTGGGGCTATTCAACATCCCTTGTGGAAGGACCCTCCATTGATATCTTTTTACTGGGTGGGCATTTTTGAAAGTAGGTGCAGTGAAAGCAAACTTCTCTTTACTTGTTCTTGTAGAGGTATGGTAAAAAAAAAAAAACAAAAACAAACAAACAAAAAAAAAACAAAAAAACAGACCTTCAGATCAATAACTACAATAGGCCATCCTTTAGGTAGCAAAGAAGGTAAAGGCATACCAGACTGTAAGGTGCCCATGGACTGGATCACCTTATTAATTGCTCTTAAATCTGTCACCATTCTCCATTTCCCAGATTTCTTTTTGACCACAAATACGGGGGAATTCCATGGGCTGGTTGAATCTTCAATATGCTGAGCTTGTAACTGCTCCTGTACCAGTTGTTATAGGGCTAGCAATTTCTCCTCTGTCAAAGGCCATTGTTGGACCCAAATAGGTTTGTCTGTCAACCATTTCAAAGGCAGGGCTGTTAGTGTCTTTGGAGTGCCTGCAGCTTTGAGACTACATTGTTGTACAAACTGAATAACCAGTGGCTGTTTTACATAGCCTCTTGAGGTATTGTTTTCAAGGCAATGATTGGGTCTTTGGTTGATATTTAAGCCTGGAGGGATCTTAATTTGAGTGTTCCATTGTTGTAGTAGGTCATGACCCCATAAGTTCACTGCTATGTTGGCCATGTATGGCTTCAATCTTCCTCTCTGTCCTTCTAGTCCTATGCATTCAAGCCATCTCACACTCTGTTTTACCTGAGACAATGTCCCAATACCTAAAAATTGAACATCTACCTCCTTCAGAGGCCACCTGGGGTGCCATGCCTGTGGAGTTATGATCAAAACATCGGCTCCCATGTCAACTAAGCCTTGAATAAAAATATTGTCTATTCTTATTGTCAACTTTGGTCTTTGTTCATTTATGGAGGTCTGCCAAAATATGCATTTTATTGGTTCATTGGATACCATCAACTTCTCTTGTAAAGGCGATCTATTGTCTATGGCTACATGGTCTACTGTTTCAGGCTTGGGATTTGTTACTCATCCTGAGAAAACTGCTCTTCCATTGTGACTGGATGTGACTGAACCTTTTTTGGCTTGGAGGTCTGACTCTTGGGGGCTTCCCGGGGGAAGCCCCGAGTTGTGTTTCCCGATGTTAAAAGCTTGCCATCTATGTCTCTTACAGATCTACACTCATTTGTCCAATGTCTGCCTTTGTTACATCTCCTACATAGTCCAGGAGGTAGTAGCCTTCTGTTTAAGTCATGCCTGGGATTGGGATAATTCCCATATATGCCTTGCCTACAATTCCTCTTTATATGGCCTGGCTTACCACTATTGAAACAAATAATGTTTTGATTTCTCACCTTAACATTAGCAATGGCTTGTCCTACCCAATTCTCTTCATCATAGTGTAGATATTCAACATTAATTGCAAGTTGAATCCATTCTTCTATGGGTGCACCTTTGATCTTTAATGGCATGATCAATTTCTTACATGTCATATTAGCATTATCAAAGGCCAAAGAGAGTATCAATTGTTTCTGAACTTCTGAATCTGACACTGCTCTATTTACAGCCTGAGTCAACCTCTGTAAAAGTCTGTATGAGACTCCTTCGGACCTTGTTTAATCTGAGTATATGACTCAATTCTCTGTCCTGGGTCTAAAACCCTTTCCCAAGCATTTAAGGCAGCAGTACGGCACAGCAACAGAGCATGGTCCTCATAAGTAGCCTGAATTGATACATCAGCAAACTGGCCTTCCCCAAGGATTTGGTCCTTGGAGATGGTAACATTCCCAGTTTGACCTCGAGATTCCAAGGCCTTAGCCTCTTCCCTAAACCAATTGCTCCACTGCAAGCTTTGACTATTGTTCAACACTGCAGTTGCCAAATTCTTCCAGTCATCAAGAATTACCTGATACTGTGCTGACCATGAATTTATGTATTGCTTCACAAAGGACGATTGTACACCATATGTCACTATGGCTTCCTTTATTGTTTTTAGATCCTTCATGTGGATAGGTTCATAAGTATATCCCACGTTGTCTGAAGCCCTTCCATGTGATTGTGGTTTTTTGGTCTCTGCCACAACTGGGAATAGAGTAGGAGTAGTAGGAGGTAGTCCCCTCATGGTAACCACTCTAGGTGGGGCACCTTCCCTACTGCAGCATCTTTTAAGAGGGGGCTCTGGGTTGTCTTGAGCAGATGTTGCCTCAAAATCCTTTTCTAAAATCTCTATACGACCCTCATGATCTTGTAACCTAGCAGTAATGGTCTTTTCCAGTGTTTTAAAGTCCTCTATAAATGACCTCTCCAACAATTTTATAGAGTGGAAAATTCTCTCATTCTCCACATCTACACATTCTAGTACTTTCTGATCCAGTTTCCTAAATTTTTCATCAATATAAGCTCTATATTCCTCTCTAATCAATGTAGACCTCACCTCTATGGATGCAATGAGCTTCTTAATTGTCTTACTATGTTTGTCCATGTCACACACCTTAGCCTCATACCCCCTATGGGGAATGTGTTCATCTCTCTGCTGGGATCCTTTAAAATAGGTAGGTATGAAGTATATTATCACACAAAAAAGCAAAACAACTCCTGGGTTGAGATAGCCTCCAAATGCATAATCTCAAAAATAATCCTCTATCATCATTGTGAAAAAATGGGTAAAATTCTGAACATTTATTTGGTCAGACATTTTGAAAAAAAAGAAAAAAAAATTACCTTACTCAGATGTAATGAGGACTTATGGCCAGCAGATGTCACAATTGGGATCAGCAGTGGCAGTAAAGGTGCCTGAAGGGATTCCTCGTGCAGCCTTTGTTTCCAAGTGCAGATCCGCCCGTGGCTGGGAGCAAGTCCCGAAACCAAGGCTGAGGAACCCAGCCGGGTTCCGTGGAGTCAGCACCACGTTGGGCTGCCAATTATCGCAGTACTAACCCACCAAGAACTATATGCTAACTAAGGTATTTTATTTAAAAGTTATCTACATAACAGGGATTGTTCCAGGGGAGGAGGAGAAGAGGTAGGAGAAGGACAGAGAAGTGGAGAGCAGGAACGATCCACACCGCAGAAAGCAGGAGCAGTCCCAACCGTGGAGAACCGGAGCAATCCTAACCGTGCACAGCAGGAGCGATCCATGGAACCATCTGCACAGCAGAGCAAGAGCAGTCCCAGCCGGCCAGTCCTTCCTTCTACCTCACTTGTCCAGCGACGCAAGGCTTCTGTCTTCTAGCGCGGTGCTCGTTTGTCATTTCCTCCCCGACTCCTCCCGGCTCAGCACTCCCGCACGGCTTTTTTGCATACTTTCAGATTTCCCACTACACCTCCCAGTAACTCTGCCATGAAGCAAAGCTCTAACAGACCAAATAACCACAAAGCTTTAATCTTAGCCATGCCATTTAGCAGATTAAAAATGTTGTCAAGAAAAGATAGAGATATACAGTAAAGACAAATTCAGACAAGTGAAAAAAACTTCTTCTAAATGGTATACCCCGACTTTAAAATTATATGCCGTCATGTGAGAAAAGAAAGTCCTTAAAAAAAGAAATAGAGTAAAAAATAAAAATAAAACACATAAAGATGCAGTAACTTTAGAGAGTCTGGATACTGCATGTGTTGTCTTTGAGTTTTTGACTGCAGAAGAAGGATGAAGAGCTGCTAAGAAACATTTGATTATAAAAGCTGCTAGAACATTTTCACTATACAGAAAGAAACCTGTTATCCATTTCATAGAAATCTCCACTACCCTGGACACCACTGCCATCCCAGCATAAGAAGTCATTGATGTATGTTTTGTTGCCCTGGATTTATATTTCTGAATATTTTCTCTAAAATAAAACAAAACACTCATGATTTAATTTGTGAATATTATAATTTGAGAACTTACATTTAAGCTGGTAAATGGTACCTTAGTTGTTAAAAATAGGCAATTTGGGGCAAAAAAAATTAAGTACATAAATAAAATAACACCCATGCTGCAAAACACAACCACTGAACAGCTTGGGATCTGAAAATTACATTTAATATAGTCCTCTGCTCTTCATTTGATCTCAACACGATTCATTCTACACAATGGCATTGTTAAATATTTCTTTCTTTTCCTGTCACTACAAATAATATTTTCCATAATTGGATAGATGCATAAAGTAGTTAGAAGGCTATTGTCCCCTAACTACTTTACTATGTAAATAGTTTTGATGATAATGAAAATGGATAGAGCTTACAATAACACTGCCAATGGCTATTGTTAATAATATTATATTTCTGATTGTGTTTCTTACTTTTCTTTCTGCAAAGCATGCTAAAAATGCCATCTGTCTTCTGGAAGAAATAGCATTCTGAAATACTAAGTTTTTAATTGAATTTCAGTAACTCAAGGCTGAATCTAAATCAATCAAGATGAAACATAAGTCAAGGCACATAAACACACTCACACATACACTCACACACCCTCACACAAATACACACACACCCCTATACACACACACAATCCTCAAAGTTTGTCAGAAAAACTTAGATAGAAGGCAGTTGATTTCAAACTGATCTAAGCTTAGTTACTGTTCTATTTTTCTTCCTATTGCTATGTTACATACTGACCAAAATCAACTTGGGAAAGAAATAATTTATTTAATTTTATAGTCTATTATAGGGTGAATGGCAAGGCAAGAATCTAGAGGCAGGAACTGAAGCAAAGCCTATGAAGGGATTGCTCTTTACTGGCTTGCTTTTGTGGCTTAGCTACCTTTTTAAATACAATACAGGGCCACCTGAGCATGGGTGGCACTGCCCACAGTGGGATAAAAATGCCCATATCAGTCATTTCTTACTTAAAAATAAATGACCAACAGACTTATCCCCAAGTCAATCTGATGGAGGCAATTTCTCAATTGAAGCTCCCCCTTCCCAGATGACTCTAATTTTTATACAGTTGATGAAAAATCAATGACTTAGACACTACCAATTAAACACAAGGTATATTTTTTTATAAAAAAAAAAAGAGAAAGAAATAAAATACAATTTAGGACTGGAGATCTTGGTTCTCATATCTATCTTCTGTATCTCATCCCATTCAGGCCCTGTCTAAATGATGGTCTTTGGCTGAGATGGTGATAAAAATGAGAGTTTGTCCCCTGGGGTAAAAGCTGGAATAATATAGTCTCTGAAAAACACACTATTTATACTCAACAAGGAGTGATTTTGAGCTATACTAATCCTTCAACACGTAAGTTGAGAATGTGTCAGGCTGTCCACAGTTATCTAAGAATAAAGGACATGAACAAGACATATAGGATCTCTTCATAGGATGAGACCCCAGCTGAATACATTAGCTTATAGAAATAATTTACTTCTTTTGCTAGGAAAAAAACCCATAAACGTCATTAAATCACACCCCAATAATTAATCTTGTATAACAATGTAGGTAAAGTGCAAATTCTTTAAGTCTCAATGAAAGTGTATACAGACTTGTTATTTGGAAACAATTATAAACTGCTACAAGGAATTCAATTGCTTTAATGGTTTAGATATTTCTAACTGCCATTTGAATTAGTTTTTTTTTTTAATTTGTTTGCTTCTTGATTTTTTTCTTTGTTTGAGACAGGATCTCATTATGTATCTCTGATTGTACTAAAACTCATTATGTAGACCAGGCTGGCCTTGAACTCCCAAAGATTCTCTTGCTTCTGCCTTTTTATGCTGAGATTAAAGTTGTGAGAAACCACACCTATTTGGTGAAGTCTTTTCCTCTAAGATATTGTTATGTTCAGAATTCTGTGAAGAGCTTAGAGCTGACTTTTCTTTTTATAATTTTATAGTCAATTTAATGCATGCATGATGCACTGAAAGTCAATAAAAGTATCAAGGTAGAAGGCTAACTACTATAAAACTCAATTAACTCAAGCTATGTGTAATGTGATCATTATGGAACACTAAGGGAAAAGTCAGGAACAGGGTATGAAAGTCACCTATTTTTGGAGCTTGTTTATGAGTTTCTAATCACTATTTCCATGTTAATTGAATTTAATTTCCCATATCCCAAAATGTCTCAAGACCAGAACATATAGTAAGATTTTTGCTTCTACTCATCCTGACCAGATAAAAACAACAACAAAAACCCCACAGATATTTCCCCAATTCCAGCCACTGGAACACTCTAGGGTGTCCATTCTACATATTACCAATGAATTCTGTGTGGTGATATGCTACATATTTAATAAAACCTGGACTATCAAGAGATCAACTCACAGTCAATCTAGGCACAGGTAGCTCCAGGAGTTCCAGGGAAAACAGAGCAGTGGTAACTCACACAGCTCTGGGAGTTCTGGATATCTGGAAGGTCTGGCTCTCTGTGAGTACAAGGCCAAACAGCTGGGCTTTAATGGCACACACCTTTAATTCCCCATGGTGGGGGAGGAAAGGCTGGTAGTGGTGACCAAAGCCTTTAATCCCATATCATGCCTTTACTCTTAAGCTGGATACAATACAGGTGGGCAAAGAGGGTACGTAGGCAGGCTTGGGAAAACAGCACCAATTAGAAGTGATCAGGAGCAAAGCTGAGGAAGTTAGAAGATAGCTGAATGAGTTTTGACTGGAGTTTCCTCTCTGACATTTCAGCCTTTCCCTGATACCTTACAATGACCTTCTTCCAATACAATCAGAATTCATGCAACAATTCTGCAAGAAATATAATATTTCAGATTAAATGTAGTCCAAAAAATGCTTCAAAGATAATTAAAGAAATAGAGCCATTCTGTTGAAGAGTTGTAACTCTACTTTCCAGAATGTTCCTCATATGAATATATCGCGGTAAAAACCCGCCGTGGGATATGTTTTAAGTGAGGTTTATTTTGTGAGAAGCACTTACAAAACAGAGAAGGTTTTAGGAGAAAGTTAAGGGATAAAGTTGCAACGCCCACGCCGCCACACTCTCCTGCTGCCGGCCTGGAGCTCCGCCGCGCCGAACCGGAAGCCCCGCCCCTTCACTAGAGCTCTGCACGAGAGAATGCCTGCGCCTGCATCCTGTCTCCAGGTGTTGTCCAAATCCCGTTCTCAGTGACCACGCCCCTCTCAGCTACTGCGTTCTGCTGCAACCCTCACACATGTACAGTTCCTGATTTCCCGCTACATGAATACTTTCGGCAATTTTCTTTTTTTTTTATTTTTATTTTTCCAGTTTTTCTTTTTATTTTGAATAAAGAAGTCACGTTTTCTATTTTTGTATATATTTATTCAAGGTCCCTTCCCTCTCGCACCACATCAGGTCATTCTCTCTTCTCCACATTTCCCCATTTTGCCCCCCACCATGGGCAGAAGGTCCCAAGCTCCCAAGGTACTAATATTGTGAAGCTCAGCCTCCACTCCTGGCAAATCCAGTTTTCTCCCCCCAACATCAAGACTGAGTCAGGTGTTCCTCTAGGGGGAGTGGGATCCAAGGAGTCAGTCCAAGGAGTTTCTGATCCCAAACTGTTCCGTGTTTGTGGTTTGCAGCTTAGGTCTGCTTTGTTTTTTTCATTTTTGTTTAGCGTCCACATCCCCTGCTTATCTTTCTGAGTTTGTGATACCTCGCTCAGGAGGATATTCTCCAAGTCCATAAATATGCCTGCAAATTTTAGGATATCATTGTTTCTTACTGCTGAGTAGTACTCCATTGTGTAGATGTACCACAGTTTGTTAATCCATTCTTCAGTCGAGGGGCATCTAGGTTGTTTCCAGGTTCTTGCTATTATGAATAATTATGCTATGAACATAGTTGAGCTAATGCTTTTGGAGTGCTACTGTGCGTCTTTAGGATATACACCCAGGAGTGGTATTGCTAGGTCCTTGGGGAGATTGATTCTCAATTTTCTGAGAAGCTGCCGTACTGAATTCCAGGTTGGCTGAACAAGCTTACACTCTCACCAACAATGGAGGAGTGTTCCCCTTGCTCCACAACCTCTCCAGCATAGGCTGTCATCTGTGTCTTTTATCTTAGGTATTCTCACAGGTGTCAGGTGGTATCTCAAAGTTGTTTTGATTTGCATTTTTCTAATGGTTAAAGAAGTTGATCACTTTTTTATTTTTATTATTATTATTATTATTATGAACAAAGAAGTCACACTTTCTATCCTTGTATATCCTTATTCAAGGTCCCTTCCCCCTCCCACCACATCAGGTCATTCTTTCTTCTCCACAGATCCCCATCCCCTCTCCTCCCTGGGCAGGCAGCAGGCAGTCACATGGTCCCACTGACCCAATATTGCTTAGTTCAGTCTCCACTCCTGGCAGATCCAGTTTTCTCCCCCATCCCTCAAGAGTGAGTCAGGTGTTCCTCTAGAGGGAGTGGGATCCAAGGAGTCAGTCCAGGGTGTTTCTGATCCCAGCTGTTCAGTGGTTGTGGTTTGCAGCTTGGGCATGCTTTGTTGTTTTGTTTGTTTCTTTGTTTAGAGTTCACTAATGAGTGAGTACATCCCCGGCTTATCTTTCTGAGTTTGTGATACCTCACTCAGTAGAATATTCTCCAAGTCCATCCATTTGCCTGCAAATTTTAGGATATCATTTTTTCTTACTGCTGAGTAGTACTCCATTGTGTAGATGTACCACAGTTTGTTAATCCATTCTTCAATTGAGGGACATCTAGGTTGTTTCAAGGTTCTTGCTACTACAAATAACACTGCCATGAACATAGTTGAGCTAATGCCTTTGGAGTATGACTGTGCATCTTTAGGGTATACACCCAGAAGTGGTATCCTTGGGGAGATTGATTCTCAATTTTCTGAGAAACCACCATACTGCATTCCAAAGTGGCTGAACAAGCTTACACTCCCACCAACAATGGAGGAGTGTTCCCCTTGCTCCACATCCTCTCCAGCATAGGCTGTCCTCTGTGTCTTTTATCGTAGCCAATCTAACAGGTGTCAGGTGGTATCTCAAAGCTGTCTTGATTTGTATTTCTCTGATGAAATAAAGATGATGAGCACTTTTTCAGGTGCCTTTCAGCCATTCGTAATTCTTCTACTCAGAAATCCCTTTTTAGTTCTGAACCCCATTTTTTGATTGGGCTATTCAAAGTTTTGGTCTCTAGTTTCTTGAGTTCTTTATATATTTTAGATATCAGTCCTCTATCACTTGTAGGGTTGGTGAAAATCTTTCCCATTCTTTGGCTGTCGTTTTGTCTTAATGTCTTAATGTGTCCTTGGCTTTACAGAAGTTTCTCAGCTTCAGGACATCCCACTTATTGTTGATCTTAGTGTCTGTGCCACTGGTGTTATATTTAGGAAGTGGTCACCTTTGCCAATTGGCAAAAGTATATTTCCCACTTTCTTTTTTGTCATGTTCAGAGTAGCTGCCTTTATGCTGAGGACTTTGATCTACTTGGATTTAAGTTTTGTGCACGGTGAGAAGCTTGGATCTATTTGCATTTTTCTACACTGCCATCCAGCTATGCCAATACTATTTGTTAAAGATACTATCTTTTTTTCCATTGAATATTTTGGGCTTCTTTGTCGAAGATCAGGTGTTAATAGGTTTTTGGGTTAATGCCCAGATCCTCAATTTGATTCCACTGATCCACAAGTCTATTTGTATGCCTACCAGGCTGATTTTATTACTGTAGCTCTATAGTATAACTTGAAGTCAGGGATGGTGATGCCTCCTGAGGTTCTTTTGTTGAGGAAAATTGTTTAGGCAATTCTGGCTTTTCTGTTATTCCAAATGAAATTGAGTATTGTTCTTTCAAGGTGTGTAAAATATTGTGTTGGGATTTTGATGGGCAGTGCATTGAATCTGTAGATTGCTTTTGGTAGAATTACCATTTTTACTATGTTGATCCTACTTATCTAGGAACATGGGAGAATTTTCTATTTTCTGATATGCTCTTCAATTTCTTTCTTCAGTGATTTAAAAAATCTTTGTCAAATAGATCTGTTACTTCTTTGGTTATACTTACTCCAAGGTATTTAATGCTAATTGCACCTACTATAAAGGGTGAGGTTTCCATTATTTCTTTTTCAGCCCTTTTATCTTTAGTGTACAGAAGGGGCTACTGATTTCTTTGAGTTAATCTTGTATCTTACTACATTGCTGAAAGTGTTTATCAGTTGTAGAAGTTCCGCTGTAGAAGTTCCCTGGTAGAATTTTGTGGGTCACTTATGTATCCAATCATATCATCTGCAAACAGAGATAGTTTTACTTCTTCATTTCCAATTTTTATCCCCTTAATCTCCGTTCGTTCTCTTATTGCTTTAGCTAAAACCTCCAGAACTATATTGAATAGATAAGGGGAGAGAGGACATCCTTGTCTAGTTCCTGATTTTAGTGGGATTGCTCTGAGTTTTTCTCCATTAAGATTGCTTTTGGTTGTTGGCTTCTTGTAAATCGCCTTTATTATATTGAGATATTGACCCCTCCAGAACTTTTCTCATAAAGGAGTGTTGGATTTTGTCAAAGGCTTTTTCAGCATCTAAAGTTATGATTATGTGGTTTCTTTCCTTTAGTTTGTTTACATGATGGATAATGTTTACGTTTTTTCGTATGTTGAACCATCCCTGCATTTCTGGGATAAAGCCTACTTGGTCATGGTGGATGATATTTTCTATATATTGTTGTATACGGTTTGCCAAAATTTTGTTGAGAATTTTAGCATTGATATTCATGAGTGAAATTGGTCTGTAGTTTTCCTTCTTTGTAGTGTCTTTGAGTGGCTTGGGTATTAGGGTAATTGTGGCCTCATAAAAGGAATTTGGCAATATTCCTTCAGTTTCTACTGTGTGAAATAGTTTGAGGAATAATGGTAATAATTCTTCTTTGAATGTCTGGTTGAATTTGGCATTCAAACCATCTGGACCAGGGTTTTTATTTTTGGGGAGGCTTTTAATGGCAGCTTCAATTTCCTTAAGGGTTATAGGCCTATTTTGGTAATTAATCTGATCTCTGTTTAATTTTGGTTAGTGGTACCTGCCAGAAAGCTGTCCATTTCTTCTCGGTTTTCCATTTTTGTGGAATACAGATCTTCAAAGTATGTACAGATAATTCTCTGTATTTCCTGGGGGTCCACTGTTATGTCCCACTTTCCATTTCTGATTTTTTTGATTTGGACACTCTCTCTCCTTTTTTTGATTAGTTTGGATAAGGGCTTATCTATGTTGTTGACTTTTTTTACAGAACCAAATCTTTGATTCATTGATTCTTTGTATTGTTCTTTTTGTTTCAATTGTATTGATTTCAGCTTAAGTTTGATTATTTCCTGCCATCTACTCCTTCTAGGTGAGTTTGCTTCTAATTGTTCTAAGGCTTTCAGCTGAGCTGTTACGTCTCTAGTGTGGGATTTCTCTAGGTTTTTCATATAGGAATCTAGTGCTATGAATTTTCCTCTCAAGACTGCTTTCATTGTGTTCCACAAGCTTGGGTAAGTTGTGGTTTCATTTTCATCAAATTCTAGGAAGACTTTGATTTCTTAATTTCTGTCTTGACCCAGTGGTGGTTCAGCTGAGTGATGTTTAGTTTCCATGAGTTGGTAGGCTTTCTGTGATTTCTGATGTTGTTGAAATCTAACTTTAGGCCCTGGTGGTCCGATATGATACAAGTAATTATTTCCATTGTTTTGTATCTGTTGATATTTGCTTTATGACCAATTATGTGGTCAATTTTAGAGAAAGTTCCATGAGGAGCTGAGAAATATGTATTCCTTTGCATTTAGGTGGAAGCTTCTGTAGCTATCTATTCAATCCATTTGCATCATAACCTCTGTTAGACTCCTTATTTCTCTGTTGAGTCTCTGTCTGGTTGACCTATCCAGAGGTGAAAGTGGAGTATTGAAGTCTCCCACTACTAGGGTGAGAGAATTGATGTGGGATTTGCGCTTTAGCAGTGTTTCTTTTACATAGGTAGGTGCCCGTATATTTGGGGCATAAACTTTCAGGATTGAAATCTCCTCTTGACAAATTATTTCCTGTGATGAATAAGAAATGACCAACTTGGTCCCTTTTAATTGCTTTTAATTGAAAGTCTACTTTGTTAGATATTAGTATAGCAACCCTAGATTGTTTCTTAGGACCATTTGATGGGAAAATCTTTTCCAAACCCTTTACTCTGAGCCTGTGTCTGTTTTTGTGGTTGAGTTGTGTTTCTTATAGGCAACAAAAGGATGGGTTCCGTTTTTTTATCCATCTTGTTAGTGTGTGTCTTTTTATAGGTGAGTTGAGTCCATTGATGTTAAGGGATTTTCGTGACCACTAATTGATATATCCTGCTAGTTTTGGTGGTAGCTTGTATGTATTTCCTTTCTCTAGCCTATTCTTCTTTGGGATTATTGATTGTTTGTGGTTTCATGGGTGTTTCTGGGATTCTTAGGTTGGAGTTTTCCCTTTAATGTTTTCTGGAGTGCTGGATTGATAGATAGGTATTGTTTCAGTCTGACTTTGTCATGAAATATCTTGTTTACAACATCTAAGGTGACTGATAATTTTGTTGGGTATAGTATTCTAGGTTGGCAGCCATGCATCTGTATAACTTTTGAACAAGCCCTTCTAGCTTGCATTGTTTCCATTGAATAGTCAGGTGTTATTCTCATGGGTCTGCCTTTATAGGTAAGTTAGCCCTTTTCTTTTGCAAATCTTAAAATTTTTTCTTTGTTTTGTATGTTTTGTGGCTTGATTATTATATGGTGTGCTGACTTTTTTAGGGGGTCATATCTATTTGGTGTTCTATAAGCTTCTTGTATCTTTATAGGCATTTCCTTCTTCAAGTTAGGAAAGTTTTCTTCTATGATTTTATTGAAAATATTATCTGTGCCTTTGAGCTGAAATTGTTCTCCTTCTTCTATTCCTATTATTGTCAAGTTAGGTCATTTCATGGTATCCCAGATTTCCTAAACATTTTGTGTTATGGCTTTTTTGGTTTTAGTATTTTCTTTGACTGATATATCTATTTCTGCTACTGAGTCTTCCACTTAAGAGAGTCTCTCTTCCATCTCTTGGATTCTGTTGGTTATGCTTGTATCTGTAGTTCCAGCTCGTTTCTTCAGGTTTTCTATTTCCATCTTTGCCTCATTTTGTGCTTGTTTTATTGCTTCTATTTCAGTTTTTAGTTCCTGGAATGTTTCTTTCATTTTTTGGTTTACCTATTCTCGGTTTTCTTTCTAGGATTTATCTCTTCAAATTTTTTGTTTGTATTTTCTTCTATTTCTTTAAGGGAAATTTTTATATTTTCTTTGAGGATTTCAATAATGTTCATAAAGCTGGTTTTGGTGTTGCTTCCTTCTGCTTCCTCTTCATTACTCTGTTCAGGTCTTGTAGTTGTAGGACCACCAGTTTCTGCTGGCGTTTTTTTGTTGTTTGTTTTGTTCTTTATATTATTATATGTATTTTTGCACTGGTGTCTGCCCATGGCTTCAGTGGTTCACAATTAAGTGGGTCCTATTCATTTGTGGCAAGAGGGCTTGTGTATGTCCTGTCACCTCTGAGAAATTTGTCTGCTCAATCTCTGACTCTGCTCTTGGTCTGAATTTCAAGTTCTCAGTCCTTCTCTTCTGATGCAGTTGTATGTGGGGTGGTCGTGCAATGCCCCCGCTTTTAGGTGCAGCTGGAGGAGTCCCTCACAGCCAAACCCAAGTCCTGTGTGCTAAGAAGTGTCTGGGGACATGCACCAGACTGAACCTGGTCCCAGAACACAAGGATCACTTTCGGCCATTTTCTTGGTACAATATGATCCCACCATTCTAAGTTCCTGGTTTTCTTCTTAAAGAACAAACTGTTCTCCAACTGTGTATGTTTTCATCATATACACAATATTCATACTTTAATTTTTTTAACTGTGAGGTGAATTCGACTTTGTAGAAATGCAGGCAAAAGCATGTATGATCACACAGATTATGTTAAGGCTTTGTTCACTGTAAACACTCGTTAATCAGTAACTAAAAAAGAAACCAAAACTCTTCTATTACAGGAGTTCTATGAACATTTGGGTCTGATGATAATTTATTAATATCAGATGTCTTCTTTATCATTATAATCTTAGTATCTAGCACAAAACAACTTCCAAAACAAAAAGACCCTTGAGAATATTTGCTGAAGTTTATTAGGAAAAATGGTCATCGTTCAAATAATGTTCTGGGCTGGAGGAATGACACATCAGTTAATAGTACTGGCCACTTTTGAAGAAGACCTAGTTTAAAGGGGCTCAATTTCCAGCACTTGCATGACAGCTCACAATCATCTATTACTCTAGTTCAAGGGATCAAATTTCCTTTTAGGGTCTCCTAGGGTGGCAGGCACACATGTGGTACAGATATATGTCCTGACAAAAGATCTATATACCTGAAAATTAAAAATAGATAAAATGTTGTCCTCAGATATAATGCAGCCATCAGTTCAACTCAAAATAGTACTTCAATGAAAGCCAAAGGAAGACTGAGAGCTCTTAATACCTGTATTTCTAGCTTTTGCATAGGCTGTTTTCCTATGACATGAAGCTGATTCCTTAGATAAGTAACAGTAGATGATGAGGCTACTAACACAGACTAGAATAAAACAATTCTAAAATTTTATTTCCTACTTTCCTCAACTATAAAGCAGAGATAGAGCTAGTCAAAATTTTAATTTAAAGTATTAAGATCCTATACACACAATCAGATGCACTGGATCATACCTGCAATATCAAAACTGGCTAGAGCAAGAGGATTGCCATAAACAATCTTTAGTAATTCTCTCTTATGGTTTGCATATAAAACATCACCAAATAGATGTTCATCTGCTAAAAGTCTGGTTTACAGCTGGTGATAGTACATTTACAGGTTTGAGGAAATTTGAGAGGTAATATCTGTGTAGACTCTAGAGAAAGTGGGTCACAGAGAGTGAATCTGGGAGGGCTTATATTATCTCTAGTCCTCCAGGAATATTATCTGCTTTCTTGTTGGCCAAGATTAACAGCTTTAGATTCCTGCTGCCCTCCTAATCTGTCCAAGTACATAAAGCCAAAGAAATCATATGGTGAGCTCTCTGAAACTGTGTGTCAAGGTACATAATCTCTTCTCCCTTACATTATCTAAGTAAGATATTTTGATTATGATGATAGATAAGAAACTAATATATGTCCTTAAGAAACCAACAATTTAAAGAGCTGGCCATGACCCTGACCAACTACAGCACACAAGACAGCAAGCTTTGAACCCAATCTGTGCAGCACACTAGAGGTGACCTTATTGTCAAGGGACACAGGTCAGCCAGCCCTGAGAACATGAAAACAACAGAGCTGACCCCATCCTAACCACCTCGTATGTTCCCTATAGTAACCAGGAGCATTGGCCTTTTAACTCACCTGGGCAAAACAGTAGAGCTGGCTCTGGTGGTGTGAGTGTGGGTGACCCAGATCTGAAAAGCCTAGAGCATAAAAGTTCCTTGCTGCAAGCTGCAGTAGGTGAGGTAAATGGAGTACGGAGGAGGGAAAGATAGCATATTGATCAAGCCAGCTACCATCGAGACCTGAAACCAAGGCTATGAGATAGCACACCCAACATCTACCACATCTGTGAACTGTTAAAGCATGTAAATGGGACAAGCCTACAGATCAAAAACTGTAGAATCTCTACAACACAGGACAAGAACAGTATATTCCAGAAGAGCCCCAGTGAGAATCCATTATCAGTGGCATAGAAGAAGTCAAAGGCCTCAAGCCAAATCCATGAATCCTGGCAATAAACATCTGCAAGCAGAGAGGAAGGGACTAAAGGGTAAACTGTGATTGTCTATAATTTCTTAGCTCTGATTCTCTGTCCCAATTCTAATTCATAATTTTAAATCTTTCCAGCTTCTTGTTCGTCCAGCTAAAACACACTATTTTTAGGGGGTTTAGAGCAAGAGTTACATCTCATTGACTAAGCAATAAGGGCAGAGCCATTTACCAGGGCAACACAAAGTTTCAAAGATTCAGAAGGAAGACTGTGACCAGAGGGAGAGGGCATGGTGCCCAGTGAGACAAACTTTGAGTCATGATATAGTGAGCAATAAATTGATATGCTTTTCTTCAGGTGCTTTATGTTTATAACCTTGGGTTAGACACCTCCAACTCTGACCTTGTGCAACTGTAAAGTTTTAAACTTATGATCTATTTGGAAAAGTCTTTATTTTGAACTTGCTCTGAGATAAAAAAAAATTAGCTAACTTCATGCAATTTGTCTTAGTCTGAGGAGAAAGTGTTATTTTCTTGTCTTAGTCTGAGTAAAAGAAACATAGCAGGCCTTAAGTGTCCTGTCCACAGTCTTCATGGGAAAATAGATCTAGCTATGAAGTAGCTCTTAATATACTTTCTAAATATCAGAATTATACAGCTTAATGAGAAATTATCTTCCTGACCAGTAGATATGTATGCCCATAAAATTGAGAAGTAATCATGAGATTACATGTACATATTGTATGAAATGCATACTAATGGGAAGATATTATAGCTGTTATTGTACAAGTAAAATTACAGATGAAAACAACAGTTTTCAGAATTAGCAATCTGTAAGCCTTGCTGGACAGGTTAATTCTGTCAGAGAATGATTTTTCCAGTGGGTTGACATCTGAATTATCCATTGCTATAAGCTGTAGTTTTATCATGGTCTGCAATAGCTTACGGTAATCACTCCTGACAGGAATCAATGATGTGAAGCCATAAAATAAATAAAAGTAAAAAATTTCAAAATAATAATAAAAAAGAAAAACATACCATAAACAAAAAATCCACAATTTTATTGAAAAGACAAAGGAATGCACACACACCCCATACACACACACACACACACACACACACACACACACACACAAAGAAGAGTGTGTGAGAGAGAGCTGTAGTGAATGTTACAAGATTCCTATAGAACAGAAAATATAATATTCTCATGTACTTCTGAAATACTTGAACTAAGTATTCAATAAATGATCAGCAATCAGACCTTGACTGAATATATGCAGGCAGCAATATCAATAACGAAAGGAAAAAGAAACTGCTGGGGTCACAAGGTGAAAGTGTGTAACACACATTATAGAAACACACAAGAAAATGAACAAAAAGCAAAGGAAAGTGAAACAGCCTATGCCCTGAATAATACAGATGACCTTAAGACAATGAATGAGGACAAATTAGAAAATTACTTTAGTAGCCTCTAATTTGTAATTCTATTTTTATCATTTGTACCTGGCAGATCATAATGATGATTAGAGAATTATTAGATGATTTAAGAATAATAATTACTGTTTAAGTAATCTAATTATTTTATTTTAGCAATTGATATTTAAATATTGCCACTAGTTGTTAAAAAATAATTTCACCACATATCATGTTTTACAATTGAAATGCTTTTACAATTACACATTATCAAAATACATTGGACTAAAAATAATCATTCTAAATTTCAAGAATCACATGATCACTACCTCACATTTGATGAGTGGTTGCTGTCAGGAATAAAATAATTATTCATGTTTGTCACCCTTAACTAAAAAAACAGAAGACAGTAACCAGTGGGTCACATATGTGACTGACCAAATCAAAACCCAGATATTCTTTTGAGAATCTACAGTCATACCCATAAACATGCTTGATCACTCCACTATTTTTTGTAGGTAATATTCAGGAAATTTTTGAAGAAACATATGAAGGAGGTGATAAGGGACATGGAAAGCAATATTTCTTTTAATTTTTTATTTGAGTTGATTTTAGCAAATATTAAAAACTGCAACAAAAATTGTACAAACATAAAAACATTCTATTGAAGAAAAAAGAGCGATAACTTGTAGTGAGAATGCACACTAGCCAGGAAGTACTAACCAGCTATAAAATAAGATAGACCAAGCTAACTTGGAATAGGAAAATGCTCCATTACAGCAGAGGTAAGTTTTCTTTTTTTTTTTTTTCTTTCCTTCTTTATTTTGTATTTATCAAAAAAAACCACAATAAAAAGAATTTAAAATGTGGAAGAGTTAACAATAACTATACAGAGGATAAGAATGATAAGCATGGCTTATCAAGGGTGGAAATACAAATAAGATTGCTACACATACATTTTTTTGTGTTCATCTTTCCCTCTGAATTTTTTTTCCATCCCTATATATCCTTATTCAAGGTCTCTTCCCCCTCCCAACACATCTGGTCA
>PVIH01019210.1:0-36094 GCA_004025045.1 Sigmodon hispidus | reverse complement strand
CTCAAAATGACCCTAAACCCCCTCTTAAACAATACTATTACAAAAAAAGTTCTTTACCTAAAATAGTTACCATAAAAAGACTACCCCCCGTCCCTCCAACTCTATTCCCAATTATAACAAAAACCAAAAAACCACAACCACATATACAAATGTTTATATATTGACATAAATAAAAAATTAATTTATACGTCTGATTAAGATAATATATATTAATACAAAGTTAAATATATAATTGCCATATTTTACACGTGTCTACCTCTGTCTAAAATATTTTACACATTAATGTGTATTAAATATATTGTCATTTCCATAATACAATTTCTACCTCTAATTATTTATAATAATCATAACATTTATTATACCATACACACAAGTTGTTTTATATAAATCTATTTAAATATATTTTTATATATAATAATATATAGTTAAGATATTATTGCCACTTAATAAAAAACATATATTTTAGTCAATTTTTCTAAGATTGTTATACTTAAAATTATTTAAAAGAGCTGTACACTCATTTTAAAATGCCTATTTTTACAATGTTAGCCTCACTTTCTTAGTTAATTGAGATTACAAATTTTGGTTACTCAAATTTATCACCTTACAGTCAAGATACTCAAACTTTTCAAAAACATGTCAAAATATACCAAATAGATAAGTGTCTTCAACCACTTCATAGACCAAAAAAATATAACATTCAAGATTTCGTTATTTCAAATTTGGCCTTGAGAGACATGACAACTCCTAATATCACCATTCTTTTCTCAAGATAGTGCTAAACATCACAAACATCTTACAAAGAGATTGTCTTGTTTAATAAATAATGACCTAAAAAACAAAAGACTACACTTGCGCCCTCTGCTGTCAACGTGCTCACTGTCCAAAATAAACCTACAAGATAAAAGATAAAAACTGCCAAAGCCTGCCTAGCCAAAATAAAACAGTCCTACCAAAAATACCCTACTTCTATAAAAACTTGTCAAATATCATAGGCCAATAGCCACAAAAATAAATGCTCCCGTTACACAAAAAAATAATAAATAACTGTCCAAATAGTTAACTGTCGTTGTCTTCTCCTATATTCTAAAAGTTACTTCATGCTTCCAACTTTAAATATATATTTTCCTTCTCAGGTCTTGACAGTGTTAAAAATTAAATAATTAAGATTATTATTACTTCACATTCCAACAAAGACACTCAAGTCTTAAAACTCTATTATTTAAAATAAACAGCTTTAAAACAATCCCTATACATTTTTTTTATATCAACATTTTAGATATTAAATTACACCTTATAGTTGTTTGCTAACAATAGTTTGACCTCACTTATGTTAGTTCCTTCCTCTTTCCCACACACTGTCTTATAATAATTCCTATAATATATAATTTTATACCTAGTTTAAAACCTTCCTATTTAAACAAAATAGAGAGATGTAGCGGGAATCGCAGCGGCTGCGCGCGGGAATCGCAGCGGCTGCGCGCGGCAGCAGCAGCGGGCGGAAAGAGAGGCGGGACTTCTGGCCCGGTGCGCGATGGCGGCGCGCGGCTGCGCGCGGCAGCAGCGGCGGCAGAAAGGGAGGCGAGATTTCCGGCCCAGCGCGCTCGGCAGCTACGTACGGCAGCGGATTCAGCGCGTGGCTAAACTCTCTTTTGCTCTTTTATAACAAAATAAATCTTAGTTAAAACATATCAATTAGTAACAAGTTTATTCCGCGATACCTCCCCCAAATCCTCTCAGACCTGTGCCCCTCTTCCCTACCACACCCTTTCCCTGTAAAGATGACGGGTACTGACTACTACTCGTTTCAAAAGTCAGAATTGACTCCCTAAATACTAATGTCCCTTAATGAACTTAAACATTTTATTAATTTGATACTGGATTATATCAGGATTTTTTTTAAAAAAATCAAGTATGTGCTCCATGGAGCTCATTTCTGTGCACTCTCCTTCTCTTTCTTTCCTGACCCCTCTCTCCTCCTTTTGCTCTCCTGTTACAGCTTCAATTCTCGTTCATGTCAGACATGTACACATGATTTTGTGTGCCTATATGACGTCTAGGACCCACATATGAGAGAAAGCACATTTGCATGTCTTAGAGTGGCTAATTTGCTTACTATGAATATGTCCATTTGCATCTGTTTTTCTATAAACAACAAAATCTTTTCTTCTTTATGTACAAAAATTCCATTATGTATTATCTGTCTATCTATCTACCTATCATCTATAATCTGTATTGTTTTCTTTATCTATTCATGTTTTGGACACTTCCATAGTCTAAGTTCCATAGATTACTTCTATAACCAGCTACTGTGAACAGTACTATGATAAACACTGATGGGTATGCATCTTTTTGATATGTTGACCTGGACCTCTTTGAGTGACTCTTTAGGAATGATTAGCTGTGCTGTATGGTAAATTTATTTTTAGCTTTTTTCAGGAACCTCTTTACACTATTGCTGGAGTGGATGTCTAGTTTAAATCCCCATCAGTAGTGTTTATGGATTTCCTTACACACTTCCATACCAGCATTTGTTATTTGCTTTCTTTATTCTCCTCTCACACTTTACATCTTGACCCGTTTCCCCTCCTGCCGCTCCTCCCCTGTCCCCTCACCAAGATCTACTCTCCTTCATTTTCCTTTAGAAAAGGGCAGGCCTCCCAAAGATATCAACCAAACATGGCATAACAAGTTACAATAAGACTAGGCACATAGCCTCATGATCAAGGCTCAATGAGGCAACCCAAAAGGAGGGAAAAGGTCCCAAGAGCAGGCAAAAGAGTGAGAGACACCCTCACTCCCACTATTAGGAGTCCCTCAAGAACGCCAAGCTGCACAGTCATAATATATATGCAGAGGACCCAATTCAGACCAATATAGACTCTGAGATTGTCACTTCAGTCTCCGTGGGTCCCTATGAACCTTGTTTAGTAGATTCTAGGGGCTGTGTTCTCCTGGTGTCCTTGACTTCTCTGGCTCCTACAATCCTATCACTCCCCGTTCCTTGGTTCCCTGAGCTCCCCCTAGTGTTTGGTTGTGGGTCACTGCATCAACTCTCATCAGTTGCTGGAAGAAGCCTCTGGAAGAACTGTCAGTGCTCTTAACCTCTAGGCACTAACCTGTGACTATAGCAGACTATCAGTAGAAACCATTTTACTGGCTTTTGTCTTTGCCAGTCATGTTTGGTTCTATCCTTGGTCTCTGGGCTCTCAAGCTTCTGGTTCCTGGCCATCGGGCAGTGTCAGGTGTGGGCTTCTTCCTCATCATGGCTGGGAAGTCTCTTATCTTCTAGTGTCTTCAGTTTCTTCCCTTGTTTTAAAGTTTTCATTCAAGAGTTTTTATCTCTCTTTGTTGGCTATATTACAAATCGGTTAATATGTTTTCTTTTGAGGATATTTTGAATGAGGTGTTCCTCTTGTTTCTTTCTCAGTGTTTGTTGGTCTTAAGGAGGATCCTGATGTTTTTATGTTACTGTTGTATCCTGCCACTGTGCTGAAAGTGTTTATCAGAACTATGAGTTTTCTGATGGAGGCCTTAGGATTGCTCATGTACAGAATCATATCATTTGCAAATAAAGTTTTCCTCCTGATATAAGTGGACAAGCTTTGATTTTTTTCCCTCATTTAGTATGATGTCAGCTACAGGTTTGTCATATATATCCTTTATTATTTTCAGATGTTTTTCTTTCCTTTTTAAAAGTAAATTCTTTTTATTTAAAAAGTTTTTTTTCTATACCCACCACTGCTCCCCCTCCCTCCCCTCTTTTCAGTCTTCCCTCAGCCTCTTCCCCATGCCATCCCCCCATCCATTCCCCAAGGAGGGCAAGGAACCCCAAGGTCAGTCAGCTCAGTCTGGCATATCCAGTTGAGGTAGGAATGAGTCCCTCATCCCAGTATCAGGGCTGAGTTAGGTGTTCCTCTGTAGGGAATGGGCTCCGAGATGCCAGTTCATTCACCAGGAATGAACTCTGGTTCTACTGCAAGAGGCTCCATGAACTGCCCACGCCATTTGACTGTCGTCTACATTCAGAGGGTGTAGTTTCTTTCCATGAAGGTTCCTCAGCTGTCATTTCAGAGCCAATGAGCTCCCAATAGTTCGGGTCACCCGTCTCTGTGGGTCTCCTCTTCATGATCCTGATCTCTTTGTTCATATACTCTCTTCTTTCTTCAGTTGGATCAGGAGCTTGACCTGGTGCTTAGTTATTGATCTTTGCTTCTGCCTGCATCAGAGATGTTTTTTCTTATTTTAACTTTCTTCAAGGCTTTTATTATGAAGGGATGTTGGTTTTGCTGTAGCTTTTTCTGCATCTATTGAGATGATCATAGGATTATCTGTCATATTGAAAAAAAACCTCTCATTCATGTGAAATCTAATATATCACATTTGTCATTTTTATGCACATATACAGTATTTTGGTTACTCTAGCCCCTCTACACTCTTTTGTCTTCTCACTGCCCTTATTATCATCCTTCTTTTCCTACAAGTTCTTTTTAAATTCATATTTATGGTCCTTTGTTTTGTGTTGTGACTCAGTGAGTTAACCCGGGCCATCTGTATAACCATTCGGGATTATTGATCAGAGCCTGGTGAGATCACCAGTTGTTACTCAACAGTGTACGGCATGGCAGTGACTCCCCAGTTTCCAGAATCTATCAGTGGCCACTAGTTCAGTGGGAGGGGACAGAGAGGGCTTCTTGAACCTGTCTCCCATTTATAGTTGACTGTTGACAGGCCCATAGTCATATAAGCTCAGGCTAGAAAAACACAGTTGAATTGAGTTTATGAATGAAATGACTGTAGCCTTTCCTGGAGGTGACATTCTGTAGTCCTCTTTCCTGTCTCCTGGCTCTTACACCTTTTTGCCTCCTCTTTGATAATGCTCCCTGAGCCTTGGAGGAAGCATTGAATATTGATTTCTGGTCTGGCCTAGCCCCACAGTCTAGACCTGCCCACTGCTGCTTAGTTCTCCCCCCCCCCCCGCAATGACTCAGATGCTTATATTAATTACATGCTGCTTGACCTATGGCTCAGCTATATTGCTAGCTAGCTTTTGCATCTTAATTCAACCCATTTCCATTAGTCTGTCTTGCCACATGGCCCATGGCTTACCTATTTCTTTACATCTTACTTCTTGGGCAGCTAGAATGAGTCTCCCTTGACTCCACCCTCCTTCCTTCCCTTGTATGCTCAGATTTTCCACCTCATTCTAAGATGTCCTGCCATAGGCCCAAACATAAAAATAAATCCTTTATAAATGATATTCACAGCCTACAGAAAGACATCCCACATCATGTAAGTGTCTTGTTTATGGCTGAGGACTCAATGTTCATTTATTTCTAGTATACTTGAGAAGTCAAGTGTCTCTGTATCCACTACCTTTCATTGCAAAGAGAGGCTTCTCTGGTTAGTTTTTGTCTATGGATCTATAAAACAAACAAACAAGTCCAACAAACAAAAACAAAACAAACCTTAACAAAATACTTTTAAATGTAATGAAGGCACACATAAAAAAGATCACTTACCATGACCATGTTGGCTTTATCCCAGATATGGTGGGGATAGTTCAACATATACGACTTGATAAAGCATATGAAAGACTTAATGATAAAATAACATGATGATATCAATATATGGAGAAAAAGCCCTTGACAAAATTAGATATCCTTTCATGATATTCTAGAGAGAATACACACCTCAACCTAGGGGTTATAGATGGCAAACTCATAGCCAACACTGTTACACAGAAAAAATCTTGAACAAATTCCCTTATACCTAGGTCTAAGACAGAGCTGCCCACTGTCTCTACTCCTGCTAAACATAGTGTGCAAAGTCCTAGCTGTAGATATAAGACAACTAAAGAAAAGAAGTCACATTATCCATTTGCAGATGATGTGACAGTATAGATGAGACTACAAAGACCCCATCAGAATTCCTAGAACTGATTAACACTTATTGAAAAGTGGCAGAATACAAAATTAATGTTCAAAACCAATAGTTTTTGTATGTGCTAACAATAAACATTCTGAGAAAGAAACCACAGAACAGCTCTATTCACAATAGCCTCAAAACAAACCCGCCAACCCCCTCAAAAATAAACCGAACGCAGGAGGGAAAAACCTCTAGGATAAAGGCTTCAGAACTCTGAAGAAGGGCCAGCGAGATGGCTCAGTGGTAAGGGCACTTGCTCCCAAGCCTGAAGACTTGACTTTGATCTTTGAAATGCAGATGGTGGAAGCAAAGAAAAAAAACGCTTTCAAGCTGCTTTCTGACTCCCCACAATGTCCTGTGGCAAACATATGCACATACAGTAAATTGACAAACACACACTGAAGGAAGAAATCAAGGAAGACACTAGAAAATGAGAAGACTTGTGCTCATCAATTGGTAGAATTAATATTGTGAGGATGATTTTTCTACTAAAAGCAATTTATAGATTTAATTCTAATCAAAAGTCCCATGACATTCTTCACAGGAACAAAAAGTTCTAAAATTCACATGGAAGCACAAAATACCCAATTTTTTTAAACCTCCAATTTTATTAATTTGTCCCCTTTTTAATTTTTTTTTTAAAAAAATTTTTATTGATGTCTTCTTGTTATGTTTCTGGTTTCATTAATTTCTGTGCTTATTCTAGTTATTTCTTTTTATCTACTAATTTTAGGGTTGGCTTGTTTTTGTTTTCCTGGCTTTTCCATTACATTATTTGAGATCACAAGTTTTTAAGGGTAGGTTGTAGCTATAAACTATTCTTTTACAACTGCTTTTATTGTATGTTAAAGGTTTTGATTGCTGTATTCAAATTTTTCTTTGACTTTGGGAATGTTTTGATTTACTTTGTGATTTCTTCAATAGTGTGTGTGTGTGTGTGTGTGTGTGTGTGTGTGTGTGAGAGAGAGAGAGAGAGAGAGAGAGAGAGGGAGAGAGAGAGAGAGAGAGAGAAAGAGAAAGAGATTTAGTTCTGTAGTTTCTTTTGCTATTGCATTTTTAGTATTATTCTATAAAGTAGAATATAAGAAATTATTTCAGTTTTCATGTATTTGCTAAGACTTGACTTGTGTCCTATAATTTGTTTTAGAGAAAGTTCCATGGGTTGCTTGCTGAGAAGAATATGTATTGGCAATGTTTGAATGGAATGCTCTGTTGGTGTGTGTTAAATCCATTTACTTTATGGTGTCACTTAATTTATCTTTTCTCTGTTTATTTTTTGTCAGGATAACCTATTGCCTTAGTTTCTTCTCTATAGCATGAAGCACTGTGACCAAGGTAATGTATAAAAGAAAGCATTTAGTTGGGCTTCTGGTTTCAGGGGTTAGAGTTTATGATATCAGAGCAAAGGCATTGCAGCAGGAACAGTGAGACCTCACATCTTGATCTACAAGTGGGAGGCAGAGAGTGGACCACACCTACTCCAACAAAGCCACACCTCCAAATAGTGCCACACCCAATGAGGGCTAATTGCATTCAAACCACACTTTATAATAGGATTATTTTCCTTCTTCTATACCTATGGTTTGTAGTCTTCCTTCTTGCATGTTGTCCATAGATCCTGAATATTCTGATCATGGCCTCCAATTAATTTGTCACTGTCTGATGCTAGCATTCTTTTCTTTAAGCCCTGATTTTCTGTCCTTACCTCAATTCATTTTCTCACTGAGGTGTTTCACAGAGACTTTTTATTTGACTTACTAAAGGTTTTGTTTTCAAAATTTCAGTTTTTTTCGCTATTTCTATGTCTTTAATGAAATTCAATTTTTATATCAAGAATTGACTTTCTCATTTCCTTCAGCTGATTGCATGCTCTTAGAATTCATTCAGGAGCTTGTGGCCTCTTATTTTTATTCATTTGAATGTTCATATAGTCATTCTTTTGAATTGTTTGCCTTTCATGTAATTTACATTCATTGGAGGCCATTGTTGTGAGATTAGTAATTTTTGGAGGAGCCCTACTGCCCTAGCTTTTTTATGTGCCCTAAAGTTTTCTTTTCTTTTCTTTTTTTCCTGAGACAGGCTTTCTCTATGTAGCTCTGGCTGTACTAGCCCCCACTCTGTAGACCAGACTGTCTTTAAACACAGAGATCTGCCTGCCTCTGCCTCCCAAGAGCTGGAATTGAAAGTGTATGCCACCACTGACTGGCTTTTGTCTTATAGTTTTTCACTGGAACTTTCACATCTACATTTAGGCCACTTATTGGATTAAACATAAATTACCCTTGTTCTTTCAGTGGAAATATTTGCAATGTTTAAGAGACTGTAGTAGCTTTGATGTATCTTTTTTCTTTCTAGTTGATATTCAATCCCCACTTGCCTAAAAGAAATACTGTCTAAACAAACATCGGCAAAGGGTAGATTCACTATGAACATATGGTACTAGTTGAATAACAACTTCATCTTAATATCCAGCTATTTATTATTTTACCCCAGAACCCACCAAGATGACCCCAGCTAAGACTCCAAGCAATAGTGGAGAGAGTGCCTGAACTGGTCTTCCCCTATAATCAAATTGATAACCACCTAATTATCATTATAGAACCTTCATTCAGCAATGGTTTGAGCAGATGCAGAGATCTACAGCTAAGCACTGGGTTGGGCTCCCAGTTCCAGCCTTAGGGAGGAGAGATTATAGAAGGAAAGGGGTCAAGATCATGATAAAGAAACCCACAGAGATGGCTGATCTGAGCTATTGGGAGCTCCCTGACTCTGTACTGACACCTGGGGAACCTGCATGGGACTGAACTAGGCCCTCTGAATGTGGATGACATTTGAATGACATGGGCAGTTTATGGGACCTCTGGCAGTGGGAGCAGAATTTATTCTCGGTGCATGAACTGGCTTCTTGGAGCCCATTTCCTAGAGAAACACCTTGCTCAGCCTTGATACTCCAGGGAGGGACTTGATTCTATCTCAACTTGATATGCCAGACTGCATTGACTTACCCTGTGAGTCCTTATTCTCTCTGAGGAATGGATGGGGGTATGGGAAGAGGGATGCTGAGGGAGGACTAGAAGGAGGGGAGGGAACAGTGGTGGATATGTTAAAAAAATCTTTTAAATAAAATTAGAGGCTGGAGAGATGGCTCAGAGGTTAAGAGCACTGACTGCTTTTCCAGAGGTTCTGAGTTCAATTCCTGGCAACCATATGGTGGCTCACAACCATCTATAATGACATCTGTTACCCTCTTCTGTATATTGTATACATAATAAATAAATCTTTAAAAAATAAATAAAGTTAAAAAAGAACACTGTTAGCTTAGTGTGGACTGAGATATTAGTAACTCTGGGTACTAGCAGAAAGGAAATAGAGCGAGAACAGGAATGAGAGTTGAGCCAAGAGGGAACGAGTAAACAGAAGAAGAGATCAGTGAGGAGGAGAATGAAGCAGGCTGACAAGAAAGAAAGAAATGCAATAAAAAATAAATCTAAAGAAATCTCAGGTTTTTGTGGCTGAGGCTTGGAGACTCCATAAACCAGGGAAGTCCACCAGGAGGAAAACGAACAAGGAAAGAAAACAGAGAAGGAATGGAGGAGCCGACAACAGAGCGGGTCGAGCTGAAGATTGACATTCAGTGACAGAAGACTTAGTGCAATGGGAAGAGAGCTTGTGAGAGGTAGATAGATGATCTAAACAATTTTGCCTGATTGCTGCTTGCAGTGTTGATTTTGTCAGCATTTCCTCCCGTGCTCCCAGATGCCTAGCACACCCTTTGGTGATCCTTTATGCAGTTAGATCACAGATGCCAGTCCCATAAGTGGGTACTTCTTCTCTGATAGGGTCATAGATGCTAATCAAGCCTCTAGGTAGCCCTATGGAGAGTTGCTCATCAATGCTTTCTGTGCCTCTGAGTGGTCTTTTGCAAGTTTGAAATAGGGTCACAGAAGCTGGTCCGGGAAGTGGGAAGTCCTTCACAGGTTAGATCTCTGGATGGTTGTCCAGAAGTCCAGTAGTTAACATGGGAGGGAGGTGGTGCTCCTTGGTGGGCTTTCCTGTCAGACTTTTCCCTGGAAACCTGTGTCTGTGCCCCTATGTAGATACAGGCTTGTTTCCCTTTACTGAATATTATTAGATTCTATTACAACGTTTCTTCCCTAGAGTCTTAGGTATTTCAGTGGCCAGGTTTTATCTAGTCCTTTCACAGTTGCTTGGAGCTTCCTGAAGACTTGACAGAGTGCTGACCTAACAGGGGTCTTCTACATCATCCTGCTTCTGTCCTGAGCAGAGAAGAACTTGTGTCTCAGGTGTGTCTCCATCCTCTACATGCATACCTTTCACTGCCCTTTTCCTTTTTAAAAATGTTACTGAGAATACAGTAAAGCTGGCTGCATTGGCCCCCTTTCTCTAGACTGGGGAGATTCCCAGGCTGCACCCACACCTCTGTGACAGACTCAGTATTTTTCCTGTTCATTTTTTTTCAACATTTTCTATTTTACTTTGCTATTAGACTAGAGTCTGGCCACTCTCTGAATCCTCTGGTGGCTGTTATCCAGCTCCCTCCAATCTATTTGCTGGGGATCCTAGCAGACTCGGCTTGCATGTCATGCAGTATCTTAAATCCCCTTTCTCTCAGCTTTTAAAAAACATGCAGCATATTATTTTTATCTGCAGTCACTTCACTGTATAATAGAGTGTAAGATCATCTGGAAGTGGTTTTAAAAATTACTATTATAGGCTGACAATGCAAAATAACTCTGATTTTTTTCTGAGAATGATAACAATATTCTTGATTTTATATTTTGATTAAACCATGTGACATAGAAATGGGAAAATGTGGAAAGTGAATGAAGAATCAATTTAGCAATGATGAGGCAACCTGACCTTGTCAAAGTGAAACTATTTGCAGTGGGATAAACTGTAGCTTTAGCAACTCAAAATGTTGAGCTAGATCATTGACTGGAAGTAATATATTTTTGAGCCAACCTTTTCCTAGAATTGCAGTCTTAGGAAGCAGAAGAAGCTTTGGAATATAGTGTGCTTCTCTATGATAAGGGACTTTATATTGTCCCAGAGACCCCACTACAATCTTGGTGGCCCCAGTGTGCCATCAGCTTACAGTTTGCAATTTCTATTCTTGTAACATGAATGGCTAGCAAACCTTAATTGACCTTTCCTGTGACTTCCTGCTGTGGGTATGAAACAGTTAATTTACTTCCACTGATTAAGTTGAAGTCGAGTATCATTAATGGCATAATGCTAATTAATGTCTTAGTTAGGGTTAGTATTGTTGTAATGAAACACAATGGCCAAGGCAATTTGGGGAGGAAAGGGTTTATTTGAGCTTAAACCTCCAGGTTGACAGCCCATCACTGAGGGAAGTCAAGGCAGGATCTCAAGCAGGGAAGGATCCTGGAGACAGGAGCTGATGCAGAAGGCATGGAGGGATGCTGATTCCTGGCTTGCTCCTCGTGGCTTGCTCAGCCTGCTTTCTTATAGGACCCATGACCAGCAGCCCAGGAATGATGCCACTCACCATGGGCTGGGCCCTCTCCCATTGATCACTAATTAAAAAAATATCTTTTGGTTGGATCTTAGAGGCATTTTTTTTTTTCAATTGAGGTTTCCTCCTCTCTGATGACTGTAGCTTGTGTCAAGCTGACATAAAATCAGGCAGGACAGTTATATCTTAAAGTTTTTGGCTACCCTATTAAACTAGAACACTATGAAAAAAAAAATCTACCAGTTTACTTGTCTTCCGCCCACCCCGTGTATTCAGAGACGATTTTTGGGTGTATGTTATATTCTCGAGAGAATTAAGACTTGGAAATCTGTTTGAAAAGTGCTGATTTGGGAGAGAAAATAGCCTATTGTCTCTTAGAGCAGCCCTTGGCTCTGTGGTTCAGTTGTCACATGCTTCCCAGGGGAAGACACTTGGGCAGCAGGCGCTGGACGTTCTTCTGTTATCAGTGGACACTTCTTAGAGTCTATGATGAAGTGGGCTTTAGTCTGTATCCAACAGCCAAAAATACTCATGAATTAGACTGTCTTTTGTAACATCTTTAGCCTCCAGACAATGATTGAGGTAATCATTGTTCTGTATTTATTTATAGAAAATCTTCAATGTAGCTCGCATCGGTGTAGCTTCTTCAGTATGGGCCCATTCTTCTTACCCCATTCTAGCACTGCTTCTGTGATTAATATTATGTGGAAAAGACAAGATTATTAATTTTCAGTCTTTATTTGAGTCCATACTTAATTCCTCAGAATTGGTAAACTAAGAAAAAGCTGCTTATTAGTTTTTCCTAAATGGCTCCCTGAGATTTTTTTCCACCTTTAAAGAATTTGACTACAATAATGATCAATGTTCTTTGAACATTTACTATAAATATAGTTTCATAGGAACATAGAGAAAAATAAATGCTTACTTTGATGAAAAATTCTACTTATTTTCAAAGAACATACATATGAAGCAAAATCTGCATAATGAGTTTAAAATGTGACTGAGGCAGATAAAAATGAGAATAGGAATCTCTGAATATTAAAAACATGATAAATGGGGCCAGTGAGAAGGCTCGGTTGTAAAAGGAAACATGGCAACCTGAGTTCCAACCATGGAACTTACTATGGAGTTACATCCATAGTATGAGAAGCAGCTTAAGAAAGTTGCACTGTAATACCTGCATGTTCATGTACTCCCTCTCTCTCTCTAATAATAATAAATAAATAAAAACATACATTAAAATATGATAGAATGAAGTCTTGGGTCTATAAGAAGAATGAGGGAGATGGTGAGAGCCCCAGTGACTAAGAGCACTGACTGCTCTTTTAGAAGACCTGGGTTCAATCCCTATGATGGCTCACAACTATGTGTAACTCCAGTTCTAGGGAATTTGATGCTTTCCTTCTGGCCTCTGCATGCATATGGTTCACAGACATACATGCAGGCAAAACAACCATATTAATACAACAATGCAATAAATTAAAAAAATAAAATAACACATACCCAAAGACTCAGTGTCCTGGCTTATTTCACTATACATGAGTGGCAGGAACAGAGATGTGAATGAAGAAAGAATGAAGACCTGCAGTATAATTCCATTCAGGCTTTTGGTTGTTTACTGACTCAGGTATTGTGACTCCCCTGTGTTTGACCATCCTGGGCACTTGAGTAACTCCTTAAGACTATCTTTGTCAAATGGGAACATCTGACTTGTCCATCCCATGGACTGCCAAACAAATATTCTCTTTGGCTTCTACAAAAAAAGATAAGACCTGTCTTCTATTCATGACATGCTCCCTCTGCCCCATTAAAAGAGGTGCTGAGAAGTCCAGAATGACAAATGTTCATTAAAAGTAGTTTGGATTTTCTTTTTTGTATATCATTCTCTGCACACTACCTTAGCAAGAGAAAAATTGTAGCAAAGAATTCTGAAGCATTGGAAGATTGAAATGACCAAAGTAATAACAATACAGATTTTAAAATATTTTTATTATTCTTTTCATTAGATTTTAAAGTCTTAAAATGTCATTATTAATATCAGTGCTTAACTTCCATGGTCTCGGGCTTTGTGGCTGCTCTGGTGGCCCTCTGGGACTGTGGTTTGATGATGCTTTGGGAGAGTCTGTGTTTGTACTAGTGTAATAATCCAGGCTCTTCTTCCATATGAACAGAACTAGTTGCATGAACTTTGACAAAAATACTACGGATTACAGTTATAAAATCTCTGCTTCTTCTTGCTTGGCACCAAACGCTAAGGGATCAGTA
Organism: Sigmodon hispidus; assembly: GCA_004025045.1. Taxonomy (NCBI): domain Eukaryota; kingdom Metazoa; phylum Chordata; class Mammalia; order Rodentia; family Cricetidae; genus Sigmodon; species Sigmodon hispidus. The sequence continues at coordinate 22,401 of PVIH01019210.1, read as the reverse complement.
CTTATTTCTTTTCATATAATTGTGCTTGTGGACCATGAAGATTAAACATGGAGTCAGTAGACATTTCACTTAAAAGGCATTTTCCTATAGGTTCTAAATAAACTTCTGTTTAATATGGATTCTAGGAAGAGATGTGTATGAAATGGGCAATCAAAGTGAAATAGATATCACTCTAAGTATGGTCCAAGAATTATAGTCAATTACATACAGAACAATTTCATAAAAGGAACAGCTTATTTCAGGTCTCTAATGCTGGACTTGACCCTGTTGTAATAAGTTTCTGGCCTGGACTTTCGGGCCTTGCCCAGAAGTTTGGACCCACTTCCAATTTTGCCCCAAATAACCACACAAAGACATATTAATTTCATGCTGATTGACCTACGGCATAGACATATTGTGAGCTAGCTCTTTCATCTTAGCTCAATCTATCTTCACTAATCGGTTTAGTCATGTGGCTTGGTACTTTTTCCTCAGAGCAGCATGGTTGTCTTCTTTCCTCTGAGTCTGTGGCGTCTCTCCTGGTGTCTCTCTTGGCATCTCTCTGCTGGCATTTCTGCCCTGCTCTTCCTGTTTCCAGAGTTTTCTTAGTCTGGTAGCCCCACCCACACTTCCTGTCTGCCTTCTGTCCAATCAGCATTTTATTAGACCATTAGGGGGAATAAATATTTACAACGTAACAGAACATAATCCCACTACATAACCTCACTGCTCCTTTTCTCTCCTCTTCTCCCCCCACTCTTTTCCCTTCTACTCCTCCCATTTAGGATCCCAAGTGCTAGGATTACAGGTACAAAAAGTTACATTAAATATAATGACACATAAACCAAAAGTAAAAGGACAGTCACAAATCAGGAGCTGTTATATTAATAGTAGACACAGTAGACATCACACAAGTGATTGAATATGAGTGAGAATTAAAAAAATACTATATTGGGAGCTAGGAAAATGTCTCAGTGGGTAAAGTGTTGGCCATGTAAGCTAATGGCCATGAGGACCTGTGTTCAGATTCCCAACACACTTGGAGAAAGCTAGGTGTGATTAGTCTGTAATCTTATCCCTGGGAAGGCAGAGATAGGAAGTACCTTGGGGCTCATTGGCCAGTCTGGCAGTGTTGATGGGTTCTAGATTTGGTGAGAGATCTTGTCTCAATAATGTGGCTAGTGAAGGAGAAAGATGGTCAGGGTTGACCTCTGCCACCACATGCGTGCATACATACCTGCATGCATATCTACATTTATAGACACATAAGAATATGTTACAGTGATGAAGAGATTATATGACAAATATAGGTTAATGAAAAACTTGTCAAATGTTTTCAGAGTGGTTGTATGTTGTATATATTTACCACCAATATCAAACCACTGTGGGAAAAACCATTATAGATGTACCCAGAGATGTGTTTCCTAGATGATTCTAAACCCAGTGAGATTGACAAGGAGGATTAATCATCACATTAACCACTATGTCCTTCTGTGACCTTTCACATGTTGGTTGTCTTTTGCTCATTTGGTTTCATGGCATCCTAAGGTCATCATCATCTTGGGTTGATAGTAAGTAGGTCAGGTTTAGAGGCACAGCTAGTTTCTTAGGCTTCTAACATGCCTTCAGGAGAACATGTTAGGTTTCCTGAACTTTCTACACCTGGCTCTAAACTCCTGGACTACATCAGGTAGCATCCATCTTTACAGGTTGTTTCATTGGTGGCCCTGCCTTGAGACACAAATAAGGTTAGTTGTAGCAAGTGCTTTGTGATTTTTACTGTTCTGTGAGGGAAATCCTGTCTCAAAATCAACACCTTTTACTATCCCACATGTCCTCATATTTGCAAGAGTTGTAATTATTGACCAAATAGATTGTCTACGTGCATTCTGGTAGGACGAGGATAGGCTGTGTGAGCTCCTGCTCAGACTGCGGGTTGTCAGTTCCTCAACTAATGCAAAGGTCTTTGCTGTCATTCAGGGCTCTACATTTACAGAGACAGTACCTGGTGTAGTTTCTGCTCTCTCCATATGCTTTCTCTCTACAAATCAACAGCAAGGATGGGATAAAGAATTTCCTCAGCCAGGTTAAGTAGGCACAAACTAACCACACTCAACTTTGGCAAAGAATGTGTTATCATTCTCATACATGGAGTCTATGCTTGTGAATTTGCCTACTCACTAACATTTATGTGCGCTTTCTAAATCACTGCTCATTATAATCTCATGGTTATTAGTGGACATGTACAGAGTGGCAAAAACATTCAGTCTCCTAACATGCATGATCACAGCTCATTCTGTTTCTTTGTGCCAGTGTTCATGTTGAAAACAAATGTCTTTGTGGTCTATTTTGTATAATTCATTTTGTGATTGATACCTTTTATATTTAAAATGCCTCCATTCTACTTCCCATATTGTTGCTTTGATAAAAACGCTTTGACCCGAAAGAAATGAGCAGGAAAGGTTTTATTTCAGCTGGCACTTTATGAGTTACAGTCGATTATTGAGGGAAATTAGGGCAAGAACTCAAATAAGAACTTCGGAAGAATATGGCTTCTTTCACAGGCTTATGCTTAGCTAGCTTTCTTAAAGCTGAGGACCACTTGCCCACAGTGGTCTGGGATTTCCATATCAATTAGCAATTAAGAAAACTATCCACAGACATGTCCACAGGCCAGTCTGATCTGGGCAGTCCCTCAACTGGGTTTTCATTCTCTTGTGATTCCAGGCTGTGTTACTTTGATAGTTAAAGCTAACTAGGACAGTCCCCAAGAGCACACGAAAGTGTTACGTGATGCTCTTCTCTGTGAGAAGGCTGTAATGTGCCTTTTATAGAACACGTGTGTTGGATAGGAAGGCTTCAACCATATTCAACAGCATATTCACTCATATTCACAACAGTGTATCTGGTTCCTTCTGACAATGTCTTCATGTCACACCAGTGCATTCGGTGACTTCTGAGGATGTATTCATGTCACACTGTGCATTTGATGCCTTATGAGGATGACTTCATGCCATCCCAGTGCATATGCTGCCTTCTGTTGATTACTTTATGTCACACTGTATATCTGGTGACTTCTCAGGATGTCTTCATGTCACACCATTGCATCTGGAGCCTCCTGAGGATGCCTTCACATCACAACATTGTATCTGGTCCAAATATTTTCATAAGACTTTGAAAATTTAGAAAATGTTATCCACCAGGGTACATCCCATCCAAGCATCTCTTTTGTCTAGGGGGACCCATGATCCTTCTGTTTTGGGATGCAGAGAAACAGTGCTAGCCATAGGCCCTGACACATATAGGGGTCACAAAATGACAGGTGTCACAAAATGACATTTAATGATAAAGAGCAAACTTGCTGTTTCTTTTCAGGTGTCAAGATACCTGAGATCAGAGCAACATAGTTCATTATTCATTACAGAGCAAAAAGTGGGGCTATTAGCAAATTGGACCAGTTCTGACACCTATATATTCAGATGAAGTGGTACCCACAGTGATTACATTACCACTAGGAATTCAGGACCAAAGATCTAGAATGATATGAATAGATAACATACACACCAGTTTAAAAAAAAAGCCCTGAGGCAACAAGGCTTGGTGGTTGCACCAAGACTGCCTTGATTTACTACCAGATCAAGAGCTGAAGGTTTTGGAAGGTAGCTGTTGGGTGGCCTCTTCCAATTAGAGGTCTCCATGAGCATTATAAGTGTTTGTTGAATGTCTAAAGAAACAAACTCTGCTTTAAAGGGGGAGTTACTTGTCAGAGTTCATTTGGTGGCTCGGAATAGAAACATCTTTCTGTTATAATGTATAGTTTCAATTATGCAGTTTTAAGTATAGCTTCTCACCAGGGACCTTGAGGAGTGAAAGAAATATGACTATGTAGGAGGGTAGGACAGTGACAGATGACATGCAAATGATGCAGGCAAAAGAGATAGGCACTTTGAGAAGCAGCTGATGTGCCTTGGAGCTATTCGCAAACCAGCTAGAAATTCCCAGGGAGAGCTGTACTGTGATTGGCTACTAAGTTGCAGCTGTAACTGTGGGACAAACTGCTTTAAATAAGACTTTGAAATATGCGATTCCCTACGGACTGATAGGCTAAAATTCAGGTTCTCCTTCTGCAGTACTTTCAGAATCCCCTGAAGACAGGTTTTAAAATAACCAAGGTTCAAAAGCCCGAAAGGGGCTGTCTAGGGACTTTTACCTGTGGAGTCAGGAATGCATTGTGTTGCTCACTTATTAACCCAGGGGCTGTTGGAACGGATTCAACTGACAGATTAAAATGGATCAAGTAAGTATCAGTGCTCAGGACCAAGTTGAATTATCTATTTTAATGAACTATATATAAAGAGTCTCTAATTCACCTGTACAATTAAAAGACTGTACTTGCCCATGGTATCAAAATGAAACCCTTAAGACATGGGGGACAATCACAGCAGAGGATTTAATAGGAAGCAGCATTCATCTGCTCCAGCCCCACCCCTCACTCTTCTGTTCCTTTCCCCTCCATGCTGTCACTTTCTAAGGTCAAGGTCTAGGTCTGGATGTCTTCCGTGATCACTTAGCCCTTAGCAGATTCGCCATGGAGGCTCAAAATTCTTATTGTCTACTTGGATGTACATCAGAACCCTTCCTGAGTGCCTGTACCAGCACTTGGCAGGCAGAGGCAGGTGGATCTCTGTGAGTTCGAAACCATCCTGATTTATGGTGCTAGTTCTAAGACAGCTAAGGCTACCAAAGAAACCCTGTCTTGAGAAAAAATCTGGGTGCCACCTCGAAGAGTTTAGGAAGCTGAGATCTGTGTCTTACCTATAAAAGAGGCACTGACTCATTAAATTTAAGTTCCATTCACAATTCCCCCACTTCCTTATTTGAGTCATACATCATTTGCAGAAAGATGACTTTTAGTCTCTTAGGAATTACTCAATAAATACCTCTAGGTGGAACCCAGGTCTTGATTTCAATGAAACATTTTCCATATTACTTTCAGATTCTTTTTTTTTTTTTGTCCTGCTGTGGCTACTTTTAATCTTCCTAAAAGAATAACCCCTAAGCTATAAGAATCTCTTCTCAGGAGGAGGGGGTGAGTTTTGTGGAAAGAACTAATGGTTCATTCAACATAGGTCCCAGCAGGCTAACAAAACAGAGTCTTTTAATCCTGGGCTCTAACAAATGCTGCAAAATTCAGTGATGAAATGTGGTATTGTTCTGTCTCCTCTTCAGTCTCTTTGTACCATCTTTTCTCTGAGATTTGGTTGATCTACTAGACATATGGCATTTCTTTGTGTAAAGGGAAGATTTTGACCAAGCAGCCGCTGGCCTGAGGCTGCCTGATACTGGGATTTTGATCTTTGGTTAACGTTTTGTGCAACTTGGGAGGAGAGAGAGCTAGGGAAGAAATAGGCTTTTCTCTGTCTTTTGCTATTTCCAGATGCTATCTTAGGGCTTCAATTGCTGTGAGGAGACACCATGACCATGACCATAGCAACTCTTTTTTTTTTTTGTTGTTGTTCGTTTTTTTTGAGACAGGGTTTCTTTGTCTGCCTAGAACTAGCTCTGTAGACCATGCTGGCTTTGAGCTCACAAAGATCACCTGCCTCTGACTCCCAAATGCTGAGATTAAAGGCATGTCCCACCATCATCCAGCAACTGTTACAAATGAAAACATTTAATTGAGGTGGTGGCTTATAGTTTCAGTCCATTACCATCATGGCAGGGAGCACGATGGCATGCAGACAGACATGGCATTGGAGAGAGAAGTTGACTGTGACATTGGAAGTAGCTCTAGCATAGGAGACTGCAAAGCCCACCCCCACAGTGACACACTTTCTCCATGACCACGCCTACTCCAACAAAGCCACACCTTCTAATGCCTTTGCAGGGCATTTTCTTTCAAACCACCACAACTGCCATGAGGTGGGTGTCCAGGTTGGTACAGACAAGTTAAACATGCCAGTACCTGAGAGAAATTCCACAAAGGGTTGGGGTCAAATGATCTGAAAAATAAGAAAAAATTACCCATGAGGCAGTGTTTTAAAAGATTTTCATTTGAGTGTGTGTGTGTGTGCCTGCCAAGGTTCAATGTTTAGTGTCCACCATATTGTTTGAGATCACTGAACTTGGAGTTACTGATTCAGCTCCACTGATTGACTAAGATCTGTCAATTGTAGTCAGAAGTTCTGTGTCCTGCCAGAAACTCTTAAATACCTGCTATCCACTTCCCATATAACTGACTTGGAAGCTTAATTTTATAGTAAATGGCAGGCCAGTACTTCAGGCATTATCAACTAGCTCTTACACTTAAATTAACCCATGGTTCTATTTATATTTAACCATGTGACTTGGTACCTTTGCCTCAGTGCAGCATTCTCGTCTTCCTTCCTCTGCATCTGGCTGACTTTCCTTTTCCCAGAATTCCTTTAGTCTGGTCACCCTGCCTATACTTCCTGCCTGGCTTCTGGACAATCAGTGTTTTATTAAACCAATATGCGTAACAAATCTTCACAGTGTACAGAGCATTATGCCACATTCAAGTCTTTGTGTCTCTGCTTTGTGTCTCTGCTTCCCTATCTTTGGGGTAATAGGTACCTACTACAGTGGATAGCTTTAAGCAGGTTCTGGGAGTCAATATCAGGTTCTCAAACTTGTGGTAACCACTTTATGCATCATGTCATCTCACAAGATAGCTTTTTTGGTGTTCTGAATAAATCCACATATTTGACTCCTAAACTTCTGAAAGTATAAGCAAGCCATCTCAATTAAATATTTTCTTATAAGAATTGTCATGGTCTCTTCACAGTAATAGAAACTCTAAGACAGAAGTTGGTACCGGGGACTGGGGAATCGTTATGACAGAGTAGATCATGGTTTTGCTTAGAATAATATGGACTTTGGGAATTTGTGTTAGGAAAGCAGCAGAATGCTTTAAATATTGCTTTAATGGGAAAGACTAGCAGGGGCATGGAAGACAGTGGTGCTAAGTGTTATTTGGACTGTCTGGGACTCAGTCAGGAGGTTTCAGAAGTTTAGTTTGTGGCCTAAAAAGTGTTCCTGTGATATTTTGGTGAAGAAACTAGTTGCCTTTTGCCTTTGTCTGAAGAGTCCACCTGAAGCTAAAGAGAATATATTTGGATTAATTCAGTAGGCAGGGGAAATCTTAAAACCATCTAGTATAAACTATGTTGTGTTGTTATTAGTGTTAATGCTGATGATTTATAAAAAGGAGCAAGCTGAGCAAAGAAAAATATCTAAGGAGAAAAAGATCAGCAGAAAGTAGAATGGATCTAAGTTCTGTGTTCAAGGAGATAAATTAAAAAGATATAATATAGGGTATGGTGACCTTGAGGTAAGATCTCACCCAGCTAAATTTCCAAATTGTGAATTAAAGAAAAGCTTAGAGCTGGATGTGGGGTGAATGCTTTTAACACCAGCACTTGGAAGACAGAAGCTGGTGGCTCTCTGAGCTTGAGGCCAGCATGGTCTACATTTTCATGGATATCCAGTTTCCGGATATTCAAGCCCAGGCAGTGCAGATAGGAAAAAGAAAGCTGGTGAAGATGTAATTTAATGAGGGAGATATGTTTCAGTTCCAGCAAGCAGCAGAACTTGGCAGCTTTGGCCATATGGTTGTGGGTTTAGAGTTAAGGAGAGAAGAAAGGAGTTATGAAATAAAGCTGCTGAGGCCAGGCACATATCAGGGGTGTCCTTGAATGGAGGTCCAGAGAGGCCATTAGTGAAGCTGAAGCTTGGATTGACTTGGAGACCTCAAGGTGCTGGAGATGCTAGGGTCATAGGATACCTGCTGAGGACAGCTGCTAACAGGGAATGCAACCAGCCAACAAGAAAGAAGTGTGTTGCAGTCAGCAAAGCTGAAGGAAGTTGGATATCTGAAGATCATTTTGATGTTGGAGACACAGAATGTGGAGTTTGCCCACCTGGTTTTCAGTTTTGTTTTTCTTCATTATGTTCCCTTCCTTACATTTGGAAGACTAATGGATCTGCTTTTTTTAATTTTGATTTTACAGGGAGTTACAGTTAAGAGATTGCATGAATCTAAGAAGAGACTTTGAACTTTCTTTGAACTTTGTTGGGACTGTGGTAGACTATGGGGACCTTTAAAATTGGATCAAATGCATTTGCATTATAATATTGTTACAAGCTTATGAGGGCCAGAGAGTGGAATGTGGTAGTGTGAACATAATTAGCCCTCATATTCTCACAGAGTGGCACTATAAGGAGGTGTGGCTTTGTTGGAGTGGGTTTGTCCTTGGTTGGAGGAAGTGTGTAACTGTGGGAGTGGACTTTGTGCTTAGGATACTGCCCAGTGTCTCAGTCAACCTGCTGCCTACAAAATGTAGGACTCTCAGCTAATACTCCAGAATACCTGTTTGTATACTGCCATGCTTTTAGTCATATGATAATGGAGTAAACCTCTGAAACTGTAATTAATCCACCCCAATGAATGTTTGCCGTGGTCGTGGTGTCTCTTCAAAGCAATGAAAATCCTAGTTAAGACACCGTAGCACCATGAAACCTCTGAAATTGGAGCCAAGAGTAGACCTTTCCTCCCTGCAAGTTGACATGTCTGAGGTATTCTTGATGATGGGAAGCTGACATATTTCCAGAACCCAATTGTGCTCATAGCCCTGCACTCCTGAGTTCTGCTGATAGGATGTGCCTGCTTTCCAGATTGACCTCCTTCACTTACCTTCTACACAAATAAAACCTTCTGTGGGCTAAGCCAGCCCCAACACTTTCTCACCCACTCCTCCGTCCTCCATGTTCTATATGCTTCCTTCTTACAGAGTAGGAATGAATCAATTCCGGAATTACCCCACTGGTCTGAGGTAGGACTCTTAAAACCCTTACCTTCATTTTCTTTAGAGTTCTTAGACCATGACTGACTCAAAGGTACCGTGAGTGATGTCAGAAACCATACTGGAAGCAGTAATTGAAGGCAGCAGGCAGTACATTACTTAGTGCTCTGTGAGAGACATATAGTTCTTTAAAAATTTTATCTTGAACTTCCAGGTATAGAGGGGTGCTCTAAGTACAGTGGGAGCCCCTGTGTGCCCTTCAGCTGGTTTGTCTGTCACTGCCACTTTGCCACATCTGCTCTATTGTTTTTTTCATTCTATTTGCATGTTATTTGCAGAGCCATATGGAAATAAGTTTCAGGGATTATGCCACTTGCTCCTAGATACACCCGTGTATATTCACAAAAATGAAGGGTGCTCTTTTACAGAGCCAAGTTACAGTTGTCAGAATCAGGAACGTTGATATTGATGTACTTTATGAGGCTGGGGAAATGGCTCAGAGGTTAAGAGCACTGACTGTTCTTCCCGAGGTCCTGAGTTCAATTCCCAGCAACCACATGGTGGCTCACAACCATCTATGATGATATATGATACCTCTTCTGTATACTGTATGCTTAATAATAAATAAATAAATTTTAAAAAAGATTATATTGTCATTAAATTTCTACAGTTATCCCAATTGCTTTCCCCATCTCTGGTTCAGGGTCTTTTCTAGGCAATACAGTAAATGTTATTTTTATGATAGATGATGCTTTAAAAGAAAAAAAAATGAACTAATTTTTGAGCCAGGTTCTACTCAAAATCAACATACATGTTTTTGCTCATAGCAGCACAATAAGATGGTAAAAAAGACTCCTGTGAGGCTTTACAGGCATGCTTTTATTTGAAGTCTGGTCAGAAGCTCTGCTCTCTGCCGTAGCTAAGGTGGCGGGAGGGGCCTCTGGCCAGATATAATGATTTTCATCCTGCAGCTGCTCACATTCTCCTGGAGACCGATGAGGAGATAGGGTCCTGTGAGACCCACCGTGACTAGGATAGTACACTGCACCATGGGGATTTTGTTGTGAGAATTAATATCAGTGATGTTAATTATTAATGCTATTTCTTTAGGATTCTAAATTCATATAGCCATCCACATCTTGTGGATTACAGAAACATCAGTATTAGCACTGTACTCAAAGATATGTGGGTGTCATTTCAAGTCTTTTTATAGTTAAAAAATAAATAACCCTAATACTTCCAGCTAGGGATGCTGAGAGAGTGCAGAAGCTGCCATTTTTGTCACTTTGTTTTTTAGCTGGGAATCTAGTAATGTGTTTCTGTTTATAATCAGATCCCCCTTCAGGAAACTATCAAATCCAGCCCATCTGCCACTTCCCAACCCTTCTCAGGAAGACTGAATTCTCTTCCAGGAACTTTGAGCAAGAAGAATTGTTCAGCCATCAGAACTTCTTACTGAAATTTCTTTGTGGCATTTAAAAAATAGTTTTATAGTGACTTAATTTACTAAACTATAATTACATCATTTCCCTTCCTCCCTTCTCATGTCCCCCCGCCCCAATTTCAAATTCATGGGCTCTTTTTCTTTAATTATTATTGACGTATGTGCATAAATATATAAACACAACCTGTGGAGTTGGTTCAGGGTTGCTTGTATGTACATCATTTCAGGTCTGACCACTTGGTCCTGAATAATCAATTAAGGGGCTCATCTCTGGGGAAGACTAATTTTCTCTCTCTCAGCAGTCATTAGTTGCCTGGAGACCCCCCCCCAAGAGAAGTGAGGCCTCTTGAGATTTCCCTCTCCCATGTTTAGCATGTGTATTGGTTTTGTCATTGTTGGGGTTATGTTTAGGTAGCAATATTGTTGCAGTATAGCGGGTGTGTAGCTTCCCTGTCATTATTAGGATGTACAATCTCACAGCAGAGTTTCCAGTTCTCTGGTTCTTATAATATCTCTTCTCTTTCTTTAAGATATTTCCTGAATCTTAGGTGCAGGAATTATATATCATTTGGTATATATCATGGTGTTTCATGATCAAGTTTTTTTCCCCTATATTTTAACTGGTTGTGTTCTCTGTGATGGTCTTTTTCTGCTACAAAGAGAAACTTCTTTGATGAAGCATGATAGGTGCACGTTTTTGTGGGTATAAGAATAAGTTTTAGGAGTCCAGCTAGAAATTAGGTTTGTCTAGTCCAAGGGAGCTAATGCATTCTCCTCAAAAAGCCATGATGTCACTAGCCCTGGTTAGTTGCTTAGGTTCTTAGTACCAGGCATGATTTCTTCCCTGATGAGCTAGACTTAAATCAAACTGGACAACTAGTGCTACTGCCAAGATATGAGTGCCACTATTGTGTGTTTAGGAGAATCTTGCAGGAGTGGTCATTATTGTGGTCCATAGGTACTACACCTAGGTAGAGTAATTTATTCTTCTCTTCCTTGGATGCTTACATATCACCTTCTGGATTTTTTTTTTAATTAAAAAAGTAAAAGAAAAGAGAGAAACATAAATCTAGTGGGATATTTGTGATATAAATATTCCACTAAATTTGAATCCTCAGTGAGTTTTCACAGCAATCATCAGATATTTTGGTATAATCTTACCTACTATGCTTCAGTCTTGAAACTTGTTGCTCATAAATGTAGGTAGGTGTAATCAGAAACTTCTGGCCTTGCTTAGCTCTGAGGTCTGGACTCATAGTCCCAAATAATTACACAAAGTCACATATATATATGTATATAGACATATGTATATATATAAAACACACACACTTATATATATATTACATATATATATATATATTACACACTTTTGGCCTTGGCTCAGGCATATTACTTACTCTTACTCTTAAATTAACCCATGATTCTTATCTTGTTAGCCACATGGCTTGGTACTTTTTCTCAGAGCAGCATTTTGTCTTCTTTCCTCTACCTCTCCCTGGCATCTTTGCTCTGCTCTTCCTTTTCCCAGAGTTTTCTTTGTCTGGTAGCCTTGCCCACACTTCCTGTCTGCCTTCTTGCCAACCAGTGCTTTATTAAACTAACAAGAAGAACAAATATTTGCAGTGTACAAGAGCGTAATTCCACAGCAGGTAGGAGTAGCCAAAAAGCAATAGAATGCCTAAAACATGATGGCAGTGATGGATAATTTGTCTCTGGAAGATAAGATCTATAAATGTCTAGTAAGAAGTCATAATCAAACTTTCTATAAGTAAAATATCCAGTTGTAACTCTCGGCATTCTATTGGAAAATTGGCAGGTAGCATGTTGTCTGAAAATGAAACTATGGGAATGTAAAAGCATTATTTTCCCCCAAATCTTGGTGCTTAGTTCTCATTATTGAAATTTATTGTTTGTTATTGAGGTTCATGTCGGTAGCTACTTCCAGAAAGCGTTTAACAATTATTTATTCTTACCAGGTGATGGTGATGCACAGCTTTAATCCTGGCACTCAGGAGGTAGGGGCAAAAACAAACCAGCAACCCCACCAAAAAAACTCCAATTATTTATTTTTTTCTTCTTTGCATTTCCAACATCTACTCAATGGTATAGAAACTATGTCATTTAGCTTTTCACTACTTTAAAGAAATATCTGATGCCAGATATCTTTTGAAAGAAATTCTGGGGCTGGAGAGATGCTTAGCAGTTGAGAACACCGGCTGCTTTCCCAAAGGACACAGGTTCAATTTCCAGCCACCCCCCCCCAACAAAATTTTATCCTTGCTTGTGATTCTGGGGCAGGGGCTGGGGGGAGTTCAACATTCAAGATCAAGTAGATGCCACTGGTTGATCTATGCTGGAAGATTCCTGGAGTTTAGAGAACATCACTGTCCAGGAGATGAGGAGCATTTGCACATGGGTTTTTCTATAACTCTGTGATCTGTATCTTTGCCTTATGAAGGAATTAGAATTCAATCACTGAGGCTTCACCCTAGTGACCTACTATCACTACTTCATAAAGACCCCACTTTTAAGCATCATACTTAGATTAAAGCTCCCTGCTCTTGATACCATTAACATATGACTCAGGGATTTAAATGTCTGCATGAACTCAGTAACTCAGTGGAACAAATCACATTCCATCCATAGCAGTTATAGACTGTGTTGTAGTGATATGGTGGTCTTTGAGATCATAAATGGATTTCATTCTCACCCTGTAATATTTAGAAGGGTTCCTGCCAATGTGTGACTAGTGACCATGGAATGAAGAAATGAATCCCTGAGACAATCTTATACTGACTTCCTAAGACCCTGTGATTTAGGATTTTGCTACCTCTAGAGGTTTTTTTTTAAATTTTTTTTTTTATTACTATTCTCCCTGATGTACTTTTGTTACTTTACTTTTCACTTGGGAGAAATCAATACTGAAGCTTTATTGTAGTCAGAAAGGCTTTGGGTTACAAAGCATTTGTGTTTGTTTGGTGAGTGGATGTCAGTGGTAATTCCATTTTCAGGCTACTGGAAAGCCCAAACCTTGTGAATTTATCTTGTCACTTCTATTTCTCTTTGACTAATGGATATTTTCCTCAGTCTTGAAGACTCTGTTGGATCGCTACTTTGTGTGGCCCATGACAGAAACCTTTACAGTGGCAACAGAGTGATATCGTTTGCATGGGAGCCTTGAAACACAGAGAAGGGTGGCCTCGGATACCCAAGCACTGAATACAACTATCCAAGGCTGTCAGGCTGAGTCTGAGAAGAGGCCTCCTCACTGCCAGCTTCATGAGCAGTGTGAGCTCACCTGGTGCCCCTGAGGCTTCCCGTCCCCTGCCCTTCTTCATAACACAGTAGTTCTGGTGCAGCCCCTGTCGCTGGCCCTTCTTATCCTTGGAAACCTCCGCCGCTAAGGCGCGTTCTCATTGACTGTGCTCTTGTCTCTTTTCCTAGTCTATTGCAGAATCCTGGAATTCTCTAGTACTGACCTCAGCCTCTGGACTGGATTGCTGTGTGTTCTATCTGTGTTGTAAAGGCTTGTGAATAAGGTGTGATGTAGAAGAATGAGGGTCAGCCATTTGTTGCTAGAACAAAACCTTTGTATCTTACGTAACGGCACACTTCATATCCTGTAAGTAAACACGGTAATGTGCCACGTACCTATTTTAAACACTAAGTGTAAAATTAAATGCATCCCTTGAAACTACCCCAGTAATGGAAATTGCAAGGGGGGAAAAGGCCAGATGCATTTGGCTTTGTTTTTTAGACACTGTGCACATCTCTGCTCTCTATTTATGTCTTGGTGATATTCCTCTCTTGCTGCTGGGCCTGGTCTATTATTAGCACAGTACATGAGGACCACACTGGCAATTTGTGTCTTAGGAAGTTTCAGTTTACAAAAATAGTCAAGGTTTGGGTTTTCACAGTCACTTCCTCTGTAATTAAAATGGCGTATTTCTCAATTTAGAAAAGGATGAGATGGTAGTAGAGGGAATAAAACCTCTTAAAAGAGGCTGAGTCATATTCTTGAACCATTGCCAGGTATATAATGAAAGGCTTGGTGTTATTTGAAAGTCATTTTGAATACTGGATATATAACGAGTGGTGCAAATTTGATAAATTCAGATACTTTTTTTCTTGAGAACATTTTGACTTTTTAAAATATTTTTTTTTTCCTCTGGATCCAAAAGAAATGGAATGAATAGCAACACCCTGATAGGAGTTTCTCTTAATAAGAATGTCTGGTTAAGGAATAGGCATCTCCTTCTCCAGAGGGATGGAGAAAGCTTTTGAATTTCAACTTTACTCTTGACCTCATGCTCTATGGATTTAATACAGTTGAATACTTATGCTTGATACACACTTCACTGAAGATTAGAATTGGGCTGCTGAATTTTCTTTTGGGGTTGAGATGATATACTTCTCATCCAAGGAAAGCTACATAGCAACAGCCTGGAAGCAAGCCAGCATTAGTGTTGGTTAACTTACTGTTCCTTTGAGACTAGCAAAGACAGGAGCAATGTCTTATACCTTTGAGAAGAGGAATGTCCACAGACTGCTTCTGCGAGGGGCGCAGAGCCATCTGGGAGAAGTTTCAAGTTAAATAGAGAAGGGAAAGTCTAAGAAAAAATCTGCTGCTTTCTATAGTGGAGAAAAGTCTCTCCACAGACAAAAGTCTCTGCACCATCTGCAAGTCATTGAAGTGGAAGGTGATTTGCTGAGTTATTCAGCTGTCTCCAGCTCCACTTGTTCTGTCCACAGGGATCATTAATGTGACTGAAACCCCAGTTCTAGTCACAACTGAAATAAACAGAACACATTTTGAATGAATTAGCAAATACTGTGGGCCTACCTCAAGCATAGCCTTACAGTAGGAAGAGACAGTCACATTCTTCCCTTAATCATCAGTGGTTAAACTAGAGTGTCAGAGAGTGATACCAGTGAGTCTGTCCATGGTAGAGCCTAATGGGTGTTTTCTCTTTGTCTTCTGACATGCTTCTGTAAAATCCAATTTCTCTTGGGAATGTGAGTGTGAGCTGAGCTTGGCAATGCAGTTCTAACTACCAGAATGCTGTCAGAGCTCTGTCCTGGTCTAGGCTATAATGGTACCAGCTGAGAAATGACATCAAACCCTTTTGGGAATAGTGGCCACATTCTGAGTGTCTAATCAAATTTACTTCCTAGCTGGACAGATACATATTTAATTACAGTTGACTCTGGTACAACAATGTAAGGTGGATTCAGCTTCTTTGCTCTATCTTAGTAGAGGAATGTAATTTCCGGTCTCAGCTGACAGCACCAGAGGTGTTTCCTACCTGGGAATCAGGTACACAGTCTTTACTGTTCTCCAATTCCAACTCCCCAGTCTTATCCTCAGCCCTGTACAGGATTACCTACTCTCCTCTCTTCCGTCTCTCTGCCCCCATTCTAAGGAACTCTGCAGATCTCATTCAGCCTTTTTCTGTTACCCCATCCCTTTCTCATAGCTGACAAGAAGCACTGGGTAGAAGCTCTCTTTATCTGGGAACTTGCTGGCCAGGCCATCCTGGGAATCATTTAGGTGACCTTCCCTCTCCTTGTTCTTCATTTCCAACTTCCCAGAACCATCCCCAACCTTATAGCAGACCATTTGCATGGGTCTGTCTTTCCTCTCTGCCTCTGCTTCTTAGGGACTCCACAGATCTCCATGAAAGACCCAGCTTTTCTTTTTCCCGATGGCCCTCTCAGCCTCCTTCCCTTCTAGTTCATTCCTATTCCTTTTGTGTCAGCTGCCAATACCTAGAAACAAGTTCTACTCAGACACCTGGTAGTTACACCTGGCAAGGATTCAGAACTATTCCCTACCAGGCAACTCTCCTAAGACTAGGATGGGGCAAGAGAAACCAAGGATTGGAATATAGACCAGGTATCAACACCCAGAATGACAATCATCCCAAATCCAGAGGTATAGAAGACATCAGAGTAAAAACTTGCTCATTATAACCAGGGCAGTTTGTCTCCACCTGTTCAAAGCAACCCAACTACAGTAGGCCCTGAGAAGTGCAATGTATCTAAGAATAAGACAAGCATTTAAAAATAGCTATTATGAATACATTCAGGGAACTTAAAGAGGCTACAAATAAATTGATTAGTGTAATCTATGAAAAACATAGTGGAATGAAATGATAGAAACAGTTTAAGACATGGAAGTAGAAATAGAATCACTAAAGAAAACCCAAGCTGACATAAAACTAGAAACAATGAACTTAGAAAGCAAAGCAAAAGCTCAGAGTTAAGCCTCACAAACAGAATGCAAAAGGTGGAGTATAGAATCTCAGGCACTGAAGACACAATAGAAGACATAGCTCAGTCAAAGAAGATGTTAAATCTAAAAAATCCAGTCACAAAACATCCAGGAAATCTAGACACTATGAAAATACCAAACTCAAGAGTAATAGAAATGGAGAAAAGAGAAGAAGCCTAGGCATAAAAAATATTTACAACAAAATTATAGAAGAAAATTTTCCCAACCTAAAGAAGGAGGTGCAGAACACCAAATAGACTCCCCTTGGACATAATAACCAACACAGTAAATGTGCAGAACGAAGAATGAAAAGCTGCAAGGGAAAAAAAGACCAAGTAGCCTATAAAGGCAGACCTAATAGACTAACACTTGGATTTTCAGTTGCAACTCTAAAAGCCAGAAGGGCCTGGAAAGATGTACTACAAATCACGGATTTCATTTCATACTATTTTACAGCAAAACTTTCAATAACAATAGATGTAGAAAGAAAAATGTCCCATAAGTAAACCAAAGTTAAGTAGTATCTATGTACGAATCTGGTTTTACAGAGGTTCTAGAAGGAAAACTTCAACCTAAAGAGGTTAGCCACATCCAAGAAAACACAAGCAATAAATAATTTCAGACCAACAAATCAAAGGAGGGGGGGAAACTACATACCAGCACAACAAAACAACAGGAACTCACAAACACCGATTATTGATATCTCTCAATATCAGTGTTCTCAATTCCCCCAATAAAAGGCATAGACTAACAGATTTGATGATAAAACAGGATCCATCCTCCTGCTGTACCCAAGAGACATACTTTTAACGTCAAGGACAGACATCACCCCTGGGCAAAAGGATGGGAAATATTTCATGAAAATATGCTTGATGAGCAAGGTAGTGCAGCCATTTTAATATCTGACAAAATAGATTTTAAACCAAAGCTAATCAGAAGAGATAGGGAAGGACACTACATACACATCAAAGGAAAAATCCACCAAGAGGATATTGTAGTTCTAAACAGTTATGTAACAAACACAAGCTCACATAAGTTCATAAATGAAACACCACTACAGTTAAAACCACATAATGGTCCTTATATTGTGATGGTGGTTCACTTCAATACCCTACTCTTGTTAATGGACAATTTATCTAGACAAAAACAGAGAAATGCTGGAGTTATCTGACCATATAAACCAAAGAACCTACCAGATATTTACAGAACATTTTATCCAAACAAAACAGATTATACTTTCTTCTCAGAAACTTGTGAAACTTTCTTCAAAATTAATTATATACTGGGACACAGAGCAAGTCTCAATAGACAGATACAAGAAAATTGAAAGAACACTCTGCATCATATCTGCCTACTAAGATTTAAGTGGAATATCAACAAGAAGAGAAACAACAGAAAGATTATAAACTCAAGGAAATGGAACAACCCACTATTGAATAAAAATGGGTTAAGACAGTAGGTAAGTAAGATATTAAAGATGCTGTAGGACTGAATGAAAATGGGAGCATGGGAGCATGTCACCTACATACTCATGGTACATAATGAAGGAAGTTCTAAGAGGCAAGTTCATAGCACTGAGTGCCTACATAAAAAAATTGGAGTGATCCCATACCAGTAACATAACAGCACACCTGAAACCCTAGAATAACAGCAAGAAATCACATTTAAAAAGAGTAGATAACATGAAATAATCAAACTCAGGGCTGAAATCAATAAAATATACAAAACCACAAACAATCAGTGAAACAAAGATTTGGTTTTTTAAGACAACAAGTAAGTTAACAAACTCTTAGCCAAATTAACTAAAAGGCTGAGAGAGAAGATCTAGTTTAACAAAATTAGAGATGAAAAGGAGTACATAACAAGAGACACAGAGGAAATCTAGAGAATTCTAAGGACATACTTTAAATGTCTGTACTCTATCAACTTAAAAAATAAAAAAGAAATTAATAATTTCTTGCTTTATACCACCTTACCAAAGTTAAATCAAGATCAGATAAACAATTTAAGCAGACTTGAAACCTCTATTGATATAGATAGAGGTAGTCATTACAAGTCTCCTAACAACAGCAACAAAAAGCTCAGGCCAGATGATTTTATCATAGAATTCTACCAGACTTTCAAAAGTTAATGCTAAAACTCAAGTTATTCCACCAAGTAGAAACAGAAAGAACATTGCCCATTTTTTTAAAAAAATATTTATTTTATGTGAATTGGTGTCTTGCCTGTATGTATAACTGTGTAAGGGTGTCAGATCTTGGAATTACAGACAGTTGTTAGCTGCCATGTGGATGCTGGGAATTGAACTCAATCCTCTGGAAGAACAGTCAGTGCTCTTAACTGCTGAGCCATTTCTCCAGCCTGTCCATTTTCTTTTAAATGAGGCCACACTTACACTTATACCTAATACACATAAGGACTCAACATAGAAAGAGAATTGTAGACCATTTTTCCTCATGAATATAGATGCAAAAATACCTAATAAAATACTTGCAAACTGAATTCAAGAACACACGAAAAAGATTGCCCACCATGTTTTATCCTAGAGATAAAGGAATTGTTTAATATATGTAAACTGAGAAATGTAATTTACATAAAGAAACTGAAAACAAAAATCATATAATCATCTTATTAGATACTGAAAAGACCTTTGGGAAGATTTAACACAACTTCATGATAAAAGTCTTGGAGAGACCGTGAATAGAAGAGATATACTTCAACATAATAAAGGCAATTTACAGAAATCTCATAGTCAACATCAACTTAAATGGAGAGAACTGAAAACAACTCCACTAAAGTTAGACACAAGATGAGGCTGTTTACCCTCTCCATAGCTACTCAATATAGTGCTTGAAGTCTTAGCTAGAAGCAGTAAGACATCTGAAGTAGATCAAGGAAATACAGATTGGAAAGGAAGGAGTCAAGGAATCCTTATTTGCAAATGATATGCTTGTATACATAAATGACTCTAAAATACCTACCAGGAAACTCCTACATCTGTTTAACACTTTCAGCCAAGGATCAGGACATAAAATACAAAACATCAGCAGACTTTCTATATACAAATGACAAGCAAACCAAGAAAGAAAACCTTTACAATAGCCTCAAAGAATATAAAATATCTTTGGGAAACTCTAACCAAGCAAATGATGAATTGGGTGGTAAAAACTTTAAGCCATCAAAGAAAGAAACTAAAGGAGATACCAGAAGATGGAGAGAGCTTCATGTTCATGGATTGACAGGATTAATATGGTAAAAACAGCCATCCTATCAAAAGCAACCCACAGAGTCAATGCGATCTACATCAAAATTCCAATATAATATTTTATAGAACTTGAAAGGACAATTTTTGGCTTTGTATAGAAACACACACACACACACACACACACACACAGAACTCCCAAAATAGCTAAAAAACAATCTTGAATAATAAAATAGCTGTAGGAGGTATCATCATCTCTGACTTCATATTGACATACAGAGTGATGGGGGAAAAAGTACTGGCATAAAAATAGACAAATACATTTATCAATGGAATTGATTGGAAGACTCAGACATAAGTCCACAAGCCTATGGATACTTTATTTTTGATAAAGAAGCCAGAAACATACATTTGCATAAGACAACATCTTCAACAAATGGTGCTGGTCAAATTGGATCACTGCATATAGAAGAATCCAAACAGGTCTATACTAATTACTGTGTACAAAAATCAATTCCAAATGAATCAAAGACCTCAACATAGGGCCAGATGCACTGAACCTGAGGGAAGAGACAGTGGAGGATAGCCTTGAACTCGCTGTCACAGGAAAAGTCTTTCTGAAGAAAATACCATTAGCATAAGTACTAAGATCAACAATTAATAAATGGGATCTCATGAAGTTCTATATGGCAAAGGACAATGCCATTTGTACAGAGTGACAGCCTACAGAATGGGAAAAGATTTTTCCCAACTATGCATACAATAGAGAGCTAATATAAAAAACCTCAAGAAACCAGACATGAAGTAAAAAAAATAACCCAATAAAAAAATGAGGGACAGATTTAACATAGGGTTTCCTAAAGAGGAAACATGGATGGCTGCAAAGCACTAAAGGAAATATTCAGCATCCTTACTGAATGGTTTGCAAGAACTGCAAATCAAAACTACTTTTAGATTTTATGTTATACTAGTAAGAACGGCCAAGATCAATAAAACAAATGACAGCTCATGAGAATGTAGATGCATTTCCAGTGAGAGTGCAAACTCATGCAGCCAGTCTGACAATTAGCGTGATGGCTCCTTAAGAAGGGTGATGTTCTACCTCAGGAATCAGTTATACCACTCTTGAGCATATACCCAAAGGACTCTACACTCTTCTATACCCTGCTACTGAGGCACTGTCTCAACAATGTTCATTGCTGTTCTATTTATAATAGCCAGAAGTTAGAACCAACCTAGGTGTCTACAATTCATAGAACTAGAAGGGTTCAGTATATAGCAAAGATCTGTGGTGATGGGGGAAGAATCTCCCTAGGAAGGGAAAATGGAATAGATAATTGTTGATGGATGGGTGCAGGTTGAAATTGGAGGACCAAATAGGGAGGGGAGAAGTAAGGGAGGATGGAAAGGGACAGCTAAAAACTAAGGGCCATTGAGGGGTTGTGTGAAAACCTGATACAGTAGAAGCTTCTCAGAATATATACATATATGAAAGAAATCTAAATGGAATCATCACCAAATGACCAGGAGACATTTAAAGCCCCATCTAGATGTTTCTTGTCATCAAATGGAATCTCCAGTTCCAGAACTGGGTAACATCTAGTTGAAGTGCTGGCCAATGAGATCCTATGGAAACTTCCAAGCAACTCAGGCTATTGCCACAGCTGTTGGTTGTTCCTCACAAACTGAAGGTAAGACCCTATTGCTGAAGACAACATCTACACATCTCATTAAACATGGAGAAGTTGAGCTGGTGCCTACCTAGAGCCTTCACCCCTACTGAGTAGTGTTCATGGTACTAGAACGTGCTATGTATGCTTCCAAGAAAGAAATGTGAACACCAATTTAGCTACAGACCCTTTATCTACAATGATGACCTTCTTGCAAGGTACACTGGTGCAATAGTAACACAAAGCTTACTGGAGTAACCAACCAATATCTGAGTGGATTTAAGGCTCATTCCATGAGATGGAATCCGTTTCTAATACTGATTGGGTAGCCAAGAACCTGAGACTAGATAGGCCAGTGACCTATGATCAACCTGACCCTACTGCTTGCTCTGCTAAAGAATGTAGCAATAAGATGACTCCTAATGACATTCTTCTAAACTCATAGATCAGTGTCTTGCTCAGCCATTATCAGAGAAGCTTCCTCCTGTAGCAGATGGGAACAAATACAGACCCATAAGGGAACAAAGTACAGAGGTCGAGAGACCTTGGAACACTCAACCCTAAATGAGATGTCACCATCAAATTCTTCAGGTCTGAGTTCACTGAACCCCACTGAAGAGGAAGTGGAAAGGGTGTAAGAGACAGAAGGAATGAAGGATATCAAGGAAAGAAGGCATATGAACACATATGAACTTATGATCGTGGCAGCATGCACAGTGCTTACAAAGGTCCAAGCCAGATGAGGTTTCCTGTTGTTGTTTGGTTTTACTCTTTTGGGAGAGGGCACTACTTAGCTCCAAATAAATCATACATGGAGGCTTATTCTTAATTATAAATGCCCAGCCTTAGCTTGACTTGTTTCTTGCTGGCTTTTCTTAAATTATCCCCATTTATCTTTTGCATCTGGGTCTTTTCCCTTTCTTTATTTCTGTATATGTCTCTTTCCTTCTTATTCTATGGTTGGTTAGCTGTGTGGTTGTGTGGCTGGGTGGCTATGTGGCTGGGTGGCT
>PVIH01019209.1:0-36096 GCA_004025045.1 Sigmodon hispidus | reverse complement strand
TTTGGCCAGAAGTGGAGACTGATCTAAGCATTACTGGGTCAGTGGGACCATGGGACTGTCTGCTCCCTGCCCAGGGAGGGGATGGGGAGTTGCAGAGGAAAAAAATGACCAGATGTGTTGGGAGGGGGAAGAGACCTTGAATAAGGATATACAGGGATGAAAAAAAAATTCAGAGGGAAAGATGAACACAAAGAAAATAAAAAAAAAAAAAAAGTTAGGGGGCTGGAGAGATGGCTCAGTGGTTAAAAGCACCGTTTGCTCTTCCAGAGGATCCGGGTTCGATTCCCAGCACCCACATGGCAGCTAACAACTGTCTGTAGTTCCAGTTCCAGGCAAACACCAAGGCAAATAAATAAATAAAAAAAAGAAAACATCATCTAGTCTTTACATAGTACATAGAGTCACTACCATAATTGTGCTTTTGATTTTAAATGAATGTATGTAGCAGATATAAAGGAGCAAAAACATAATAAAACATTATCAAATTGATGTTTACACCATCCAGTGAAACTGTACTAAGGAATTATTAAAACTATAATGCTGGAATTACTATTGAGATATCTTTAGACAGAGAGTCCTTTCTATATTCTCCATGGATGAATATCCTATTAGCTGTTTTTATCACAGCCATGTTTATTTCATATGATAAATAATAATATATACAACATATATTGTTCCAAACCCATGGTTTTTATTGTACAAGAGACTTGAGTTGAGTCTAGTGGCAACTAGCTAAACTAAGAACCCTGTCTTCTTTATTGTTAATCTCATTTGCTGAGAATGAGATCACTACCACAGTTTTTGAGCCAGATTTGAAACAAGTTTTATTAAATATGAAAAAATAAATATTATAAGTATTAAATATATGGCCAGGACCATGGATTTATAACCTGTGTAGATTTGTCCAGGTGAGTTTTATCATTTGTTGAGTTATACCTTGGGAACAGAAATTAACAAGAGACAGACCTACACCAGACAGAGTGCTCAGTGGTTGGGGATGAGCATCATCCATATCTCTCCCATGTGTGAGCAGCAGAGCAGCAGTTAGCACCCATGATTGAGGAAGATCAACAGAAGAGAAGGGATTTGTTAGAAATATCAATTTCTTTGAAAATTTTCTTTATCTCCCTGTGGTGATATATTGTATATTTAATAAAATCAGCCTGAAATATCAAAGAAAGGAAACAGACCACAGTCAGTTCACACCCAGGTTTGTTTGTTTTTTTAAAAAAAATATTTATTTTTACTTTATGTGAACTGGTGTTTTGCCTGCATGTATAATTGTGTAAGAGTCTCAAATCTTGAAATTACAGACAGTTGTTAGCTGCCATGTGGATGCTGGGAATCGAACTCAGGTCCTCCGGAAGAACAGTCAGTGCTCTTAACCGCTGAGCCATCTCTCCAGCCCCCCAAGGGGTTTTTGATAAGTGAATGAGTGAGTTTGAAGACTGGTAACATTGGAAGCATCTCTTGCATGGTATCAAGTCAAACAAGAAATGAAATCAACTTGGAATGGTGATACATGCCTTTGATCCCAACAGACAGGAGGCAGAGGCAGGAGGATCAGTGTGAGTTCAAGGCTGGCCTTATCTACACAGCAAGTTCCAGGATAGCCAGGACTACATGGCGACACCCTGTGTGTGTGTGAAATTATAGTATACCAAAATTAAAACTTGTGAAAATATATATGAACAGTGAAAAGCAGAAAGTAGTGTTCATGACAGAAAAATAGTTTTATTTATACTGATTACATATGTGTGTATATATACACATGTATATGTATATATATATACATATAAAAAAGTACCATTTTTCCCTTGTGCTTTTACTAGCACAAGCCAACCCTGAACTCATGATGTTCCGGCCCTCACTAGGATTACAGGTGTGAGCCATTTTATCTGGGTAAAACTTTCTTAAAGTAAAACCACTGCCATTTCATCTATCTATAAATGAGCTATTCTATCCTAAACCTTTAAAATTTATACTAAGAAAGCTTATTACGCAGAAAAAAGTCTGATTTCCCCAAATTAAATTAGAACCTTTGATTAGCAGGACTAGTCTTTGTCGTTGATTTCAAGTGAAAAGGGACTAAAACAGAGGCTCACAGACATAAATGAGATACCATGTTTAGCTGACTGTAAATCAACTCAATCTCCTAGGCCCTTGAAGTACACCCTAAAGCACAAAGTATTTATGTACACGGCAGAAACTTTGATCATTTAGTACTCAGTTATATTTACAACCCTTACTTCCTAAGACATAATAGAAGCTACTGCATTTTGAAAAGATTTTTCATGGCAAGTGTTGAACTATGGGGATTAGGTTAATTTTTAGATACCAGAAAATCTAGTTAACTGAAATGACTTGTCCCCTGAACAGTTTTATTAAATGAATTTTAATTAATCTTTGGTTTCTGAAATTATTGTCCAGGTTTTCCCTATTAATAGTACTTGGTGGAAAAGAAATTATTTCTACAGTCAAACTGCTTAGGGATGATCTGATTGTCCTCAGCTTTAAAACAAAAGAGACAGAAAGCAAATGTTCTTTGTGTTTGACTTTGACCCTTAGAGATGCCACAGGACAGGGTAGGCTTGGTTGTAGAGAAAACAGAAGTTTGGGGACTATATTAGTGTTTTAAGTTTTATTTTGAGAAAGTATGTATTAGATATTAGAAATTAATCTATCTTTATTTGTTTTTCAGATTAATGGCCCTTTTAAAATAGAAAACTAAATCAGGATTTAGTTACTTCATCTGAAAAAAGCCAATTGAAACACATATTTGTGAAATTAGATGTGGAAAAGTTAGCTCCCACAACCCACTCAACTACAACAAGACATTTTCTTCTACCTCTGAGGTGGCATAAGAGACAAGAAATTTATATGCATGTGGCTCATCTTCCATCTCCTTTTTCCAGTCTGCTGGTGTCTGCTGATGAGTCTGGAATTCTTATTTCTTCCCGATAATGGTGTAAACTGTCAAAGACCTAAGACAAGCAGAGGCCAATGAGATGTGAGGTAATGTGAATTATATTTTATAGTTTTTTAATGTCAATTTTTAGTTTATCACCATTTACATGCAAATAAATTAAAAGGCAATTCTTTCTTTTTTTTTTTTTTAAGATTTATTTATTATGCATACAGTATACAGAAGAGGGTGCCGGATCTCATTACAGATGGTTCGGAGCCACCATGTGGTTGCTGGGAATCAAACTCAAGACATCTGGAAGAATAGTCAGTGCTCTTAACCTCTGAGCCATCTCTCCAGTGCCCCCAAACAATTATTTCTAAAGAGAATATGATAAACGTGGGCATTGTGACACACACCTACAGTCCTAGTTGCTTGACAAGCTATGCAGGAAGAATCTTGAGATTGGGCTCAGCCAAACCTAGGCGGTGGGATTGAGTACATAGTAACTCAGCTGCCACAGCCCTCCCCTTCCCTATTCATGCAGCCACATCCTTCCTCCCAGGACATCAGCAGCATTTTGGGAAATGCATGTTCTGTGCACAAGTGTCCTTAAATATGTGCTTGCCACAGGTTTTGCTGGGTGTCCTCTGCAAAGTCTAATCCCATGCAAAAGGAAGGCCAGAGTCGGTTTGGGAATACAGCAGGTGTTTTACTCACTTTTCTAATACACGAACACGTGACAGAAATCGCTGAAGGATGGAGAAGTCTACTGTGGCTCACAGCTCAGAAGATTAAGTCTACTGTGGCAGGGAAATCATGTCAAAAGGCAGGGGACATTTTTACTCAAGATGGGAAAGGACCATTGACAAAATAATCTCAAACACATGTTAAAACAACCTCTATCCCTTAGGTAATAATTTCCATCCTAACTCAAAGTGGGATTCACAAAACTGAGTGGTCTAAAGACACCATTTCTTCTTAACTGAAGTCTTCTGATAAATACCAAAAAACTGTCCCTTTAATGTACAGCGAAGGCTCTTAGCATTCCCCTCGTCCATCTTTTCTTCTGCACCCAAACAGCACTACTCCATGCATTCTTTATCTTATTGCCATAAAAATTTACCTTAATTTTATCCACTTAAAAAAAAAAACCACCAACAACAAAACAAGACACCTTTTATCCTCTGCATCTTGTGCTAATGTCAAGATTGAAATTTCAGCTCACTGACAAATCTTTAGGAAGCTATGTAGGTTCACACTCTACTCATGCATAGAATATGACTCTTTAATATTAACACAGCTAAGAACCCCCAGACAGTCACAAAGACAAAGCAAGCCAAAACAAAACCAAGATGAAAAAGAACAGTAAGAGAAGCAAAAACTAGAGTAAATAAAGACTAAGCAGGGAGCAGATGGAAATCCTTCTAAAAATATACAAATGTTCTTGGGGAGGCACCAGGAACTATTGCTTCCATAAAATAAAAAGAGAACACTAAAAAGGAGTGATCAGATATAAAGACTTAAGTAAATTAAGAAAACATCACTAGAAATGCAGCTAGCCTGGGGCTTGAAAGGTGATGTCCAGCTGGTCATCTGAACCTGGCAATGAAGTTTTTGGAATTTTAGAGGCCAGAGTGGGATGACCACACCTTTTAGAACTTTGAAGTTGGAACTATGTGACCAGGCTTTCATCATGGTCTCTCCCTTTCCATCTCCTGCTTCCAAAATAATTTGATAATCTGAAGAAAAGGAAACAAAAACCCAGTAACCTGCCTCCCTTTCCACCTTTCTTGCCATCAAAAGTTTGGTCTGTGAGTGAGCTACCTCAGCAGTCCCAGATGTGTTGGATGCACTCTCAGCCATAGTGACGGGCTAGGTAGCCATGTCATGTTCTTTATTTCCAAGTTCCTTTACACTATAGCCAGGGAGCAGCAGCTGCAGACCTTCAAGCAAAAAGCCTGAGTGCTGCTGACCAAACATTCCAAACACCACAGGTTCTCATGAAGGCCTGTGAAGAATCATGTATATTCACAGCAAACATAGAGATTATCCTCGGAGTGGGCTGGCAGCCCAGAAGATTGCATGGAGCAGTCAAGACCTATGTAGGCTTCTCCCATATGAACTCACAGTCTTGGAGATGATGGCTCCATTTCATTTTGTAGCAGATGTGACAGGCAACAGAATAACACTCAAGTGCAAATAGTAGACCACTGAATGGCAGCAGGGATGATCTTCTCTTAGAAGAACAAACCACCTTTCCCAACTACAATATGATGACTGTGTCCTTAAAGTTAGAAACTATAGATGGATCATTTCATAATGATCCACTTGATCATTTGCTTTGGGTGGGTTCTTTTGGAGATGTGTTACAGAAATTTGAAGCAAGTCAAAGCTATGATCATTTTGTACAAAATGAAGAGGTACTTTTTTTTTTTAAGTGACAGTGTCATAATTTAGACAGTTCTTATCAATGATGTAATAGCTTGAGTCACTTTTTTTGGTGGGGGCAGATTGCAAGGCCATTGAGTTTCTTCTACACAATACACAAACATTATCATATCATACCCTTTAAGGGAAATTTATATTTCACAGACCTTGTCTCAGCAGCCCAGCTTGCAGAGAAATTTTCAGTATTAAACTCTGAAGTGTCACAATTTTTTGACAGCTCAATGTTTCCTACTCAACCTTTTAAGCATTATATTAACTGTAAAATTACTTGACACTTCAACCTATCACTTAATTGTACATAATTGTGTAAATGTACATAAAGACAAACTAGTGCACATGACCTGGGGAACTGATCAGATCAGGTTGTGAGTTTGGTTTTAAAAGCAGTGAGTGTCAGAATTTGCCATGACAACAGGTTTTTTTTTATGTTTGTTTGTTTAATTTTGTTTTATGACAAGCATTAGGCTTTTAGAAAAGTCATTGTCTCAACTGTGGTTGTTCACAGCAGTCATCTCTCTATACATTTGCTAGCATGTGGCTTTCAAAGGCTCAGCAAACTTGATATTTTTAGAAAGTAAAGGTGTAGCTTACCCCTTGCTCTTAATTGGGTAAAATCTTTTCTCTAAACTCTCACCTATTTTGTGGACAATGTCGGTCACTTTTTATTGTGAATTACGAACTGGTGCAAACTTATGCAGCTCACATCTATTGATCATGCTGAAGTACAAACTTTTTTAATCCGGATGAGACATTTCTCTTCTCTGCAACATTATTTCTTAACTTGGCATTAAAAATAGACAATGTCAGAGAAATCTGGTAGAAAATGGCTGAAGTAGTACAAAGAGAAAGAGAAGACGAAGCCCTTTAAAAACCCAGAATACTAGAGCAATGGGGAGGTGTTCTCAGAAGAAGAGCACACAGTTGAGGATATAAAGACTAGAAGAAACCTACCAATGCTGCCCAGAGCAATGAGTTCACAGTGTCACTGGACATTGATGGATCAGGAAAACAGGATACGAAAAAGATTCAGCTGGAAAAATGGCTCATAGTCAGTCTCTGAGAATAAGAGGGTGATTTTTCCTGGCAATAGCATAAAAAGAAGCTAGCAGGATTTCGCTGTTGAGAATTCTCTGTTTAAGTCTGTGCCCAATTTTTAATTGGATTATTTGGTTTGTTGATGTCTAATTTCTTGAGTGCTTTATATATTTTGGAAATTATCCATGTGTCTGATGTGGGGTTGGTGAAGGTTTTTTTCTCATTCTGTAGGCTGCTGTTTTGTCTTATTGATCATGTCCTTTGCCTTACTGAAGCTTCTCAGTTTCGCCATGTTCCATTTATTATTAGTCTTAGTGTCCTGTTCAGGAAATTGTCTCTTGTGTCAATGCATTTAAGGATATTCCCCAGTTTCTCTTTTATCAGGTTCAGTATATCTGGATTTATGGTGAGGTCTCTGATCCACTTGGATCTGAGTTCCTGCAGGAGATGCCAATCTATTTGCATTCCTCTACATGGCGACATCTAGTCAGGCCAGCAACATTTGTTGAAGATGCTCCCCCCCCATTATATAATTTTTTTGCTTTTTTGCTGAAAATCAGGTGTCTGTAGGTGTGTGGATTTACATTTGGATCTTCAATTTGTTTTCTTTGAACAATGTCTGTTTTATGCCAATACTATACAGTTCTTATTACTATAGCTCTGTGGCAGAGTTTAAATCAGGGATGGTGATATCTCTGGAAGTTCTTTTATTACTTAAGACTCCTGGTAGTTGGGAATATGGATCCTGAACTGGCCATCTCCTGTAGCCAGGCAAGACTTCCAGTGGAGGGATTGGGACACTAAACCAGCCACATAACCTTCAACCTATACTTTTTCCTACCTACAAGATATGCTGGGGTAAAGAAGGTGCAGAAATTGTGGGAGTGGGCAACCAATGATTGGTCCAACTTGAGACCCATGCCATGAAAGGGAGCACATCCCTGACATTGTCTGGAGAGCCAGGACCCAGAGGCTGGATAGTCCAGAAACAAACATGACTGCCAAAAAATCAATAAAATAAGTCCTAATTATATTCTGCTATATTCATAAATTAGTGACTCGCTTAATAGGGATCAGAGAAGCTTCATCCAGCAACTGATGGAAACAGATGCAGAGACTCACAGCCAAACATTGGGAAGACCTTAGGGAATCCTGCAGGAGAAGGGAAGGAAACATTGTAGGACCCACAGGGGTCAAAGACACCACCACAGAACCCACAGAGTCAACTAACCTTGGCTCATAGTTGCTTGATGAGACTGAACTGACTACCAGTGAGACTGCTTGGAACTGACCTTGGCCCTCTGCAAACGCGTTATAATTGTATAGTTTGGTCTTTGTGTAGGATTCCTAATGGTTGGAACAGGAGCTGTCTCTGGCTCTTGTGCTGGCTTTTGAGACCATTTTACTTATACTGGGTTGCTTCATCCAGCCTTCAACTTGATGTTTAGTTGATGTCCAAGAGAGGCCTGCCCCTCTTTGAATAGAAACAGAATAGAAGTGAATTGTTGTGGGGGAAGGGTCTGGGAGGAGAGGAAGAACAGGAAAGAGGTTGCAAAAATAATTTAAAAGACTCTAACAAGAGTATAGCAATGCTTTGAAATGATTGGAAAACCTGAGCTCTTGCCCCTCCCCCAAATTTTTTTTTGATTAATGAAGGATACAGAGTGGCTAGAATTTCCAAGAAGGTATCTATTTTGTTTTTGAAATGGGGCCTTAAGTAGTCCACCCAGAAAGGGTCTCAAACTTACTAGGTTGGAGCAGAGGTTGTGTGATCAGGCCCTCATCTCCTCTGCTTATTATATATAGGCTTAAAGGCATGTGCCACTATGCCTGTTTGAAAGGTATATAATTTGTCAAAACTCCAATACTGGCCAGACTCCTATAGTCACAGCACTTAGGAAGCTGAGGAAGAATAATTGATACAAGATTGAGGTCAACCTGGGCTACATAAAGTTTGAGGCTGGCCTGAGCTACAGAATGAGATTGATTCTGTCCCATAAAACAAAGCAGAAGAAAATGGTGAAGGATGATAAGATCATGTGTTTGTCATCTTTAGGAAGAGGAAGAGTCATGTTGGTGCACTGTTCAACTGTTAAGAATAAGAGTGGCACTAGCTGTTGCTTGAAAGGACTTGGAGACATATTACCAGTGTGCAGAGACAAGAGAAGGCATATGTGTATGTGATCATGTTCAAAACATGGGAGACAAAGCGCCAGCTTTGTAGACAACTGTAGACAATGAGATAGAAGTGAGTTTTCAAGGTCTGAGAATGGCAAGGCTTATTACAAACTTCCTAGAGATGACTATTTGGATAATTAATTTGTACCTGAAATTCGATAAGCTAAAAATTTATATTTGAAAACAGCATGATTCCCAGGACACAGGGCTTCTTTTCTCATTGGCCTCCTGGTAATTTCAAGTGTTGCCATGGAGAAGAGAAGCAGCCATCCCTCCAGCTGAGGACAGCCTCCTGAATAGTCTGAGTGAAAAGGGTTGTCCCTGCAAACCACAGAACCAGGCACTTGAACTCACTGAGAACACTTTTTGGACCAGTCAACAACCTGGATTCCAGGGAAGGGACTGGTTTTCCTCATCTTATATATCTTTCTACTGTTTGCTCTTAGGTTGTTATAGTGTACAGACTGCCAGTCAAACATCAAAATGAAAATGTATGTGCTAGTTGTGCGGTGGCTCACACTTGTAATCCCAGGATTGAGGTGACTAAAGCAGATGGTTACGAGTTTAAGACCAGCCTTGGCTAAATAGTGAGAATCCGTCTCAACAAAACAAAACAAAACCTCCAGAAAGAAAGCGAGAAAGAAAGAAAGAAAGAAAGAAAGAGGGAAGAAGTAACAGTTTACATCCATAACAGTCTAGGGCATCATCTAAATGCTAGCTTTCTTAGAGTGTTATAGTACTCAGGATACAAGGTCATAGTGTTCAGGGGA
The DNA here is from genome assembly GCA_004025045.1 of Sigmodon hispidus. Lineage (NCBI taxonomy): Eukaryota > Metazoa > Chordata > Mammalia > Rodentia > Cricetidae > Sigmodon > Sigmodon hispidus. The sequence goes on along the minus strand of PVIH01019209.1, from coordinate 26,757 downwards.
AAATGTTAATTACAAAGATAGGGCTTGTCCAAGCTAGGTACTTCTTTATTTACCATGTCTGTGTATATTCCCTAATTGTTTTAATGATAGTGCAACAGCAGAATTGAAGTGTAAGGTGAATGTATCGTGTTTTGAGGAGCCTTGTTTTAATTTTGATTCTGTAAGTATTATGTCCAGGATCCTTAAATGTGCTTTAGAGCCTTGGAAAATCATTGCCAACTCTGAAGAGTCCTCTGCAGGACCAGAGGAGGCTGCATCACCTGTGGAGAAGACTTCCTGTTAGGAATTCCTAGATGTTGTAATAATTTTCCACTCTATCTCTTCCCCCTGTAAAAAGTAAAACCCAAGGCAAACCCAGTGGAGCATTTCCTTAACTAATCCTTTTCCAAAGACTTAAAGATTATATAACACGGCAGCTTCCTATCAATCCAGTCTTGTACCTCTTCGTCCTATGACAGGCAAACAAAACAAAACAAAAACATTTCAGCTTAAGGTTAGAGACATGATCATTCCTTTGAGCCTGAGAACTTTCCAAACACTGTCTGTTGTAATAGGTTTCCCGGGCCCGTTTGGGCCTGGGATTCGTACCTGGCCCGTGGCGGCTTTTGTCCCCCAAAGAAATGAATCAGACACTTATATACTTTATACTATTTGGTCCATGTCTTAAGCACATTACTAGCTAGCTCTTTCATATTAATTCAACCTATTTCCATTAATCTGTCTGCCACAAGGCCCAGCCTGCAGCTCACTTGTATCTCTTACATGATTCTTCTTCCAGGGTCGGATGGAGACTGACTAACTCCACCCTCCTTCTACCTGCCTGTCCTCTGATTCTCCACCCACTTCTACATAGGCCAAACCAGTTACTTTATTTACAGCATACAGAGAATATTCCACCACAACTGTCTTGTTTTAATTCCCTTAAAAATAGTCAATGCAGAAATAGTCAATTTCCTTTAAAAAGTGGTAAGGCCTTGGGCTTGAACTTATATTATCTCAAGTCTCAAGAGGCTCACCCACACAGTTTGAGAATGAAAACTCAGAAGTCTGAGTTGGTCAAACACATCATCTCCCTCCAGAAGCAAAGCACTTTGCCCAAACACTTTTCATTTGACAGTTGGGGAACTAGGAGATAAGCAAGCTTACCCACCAGCCCAGTGGCCAGGCTTCTGTACAGATTGTTCACCTGTCATCCTTAGATTAAAACAGTACTGATGACAGCTGCTGACACATTGGCTTTACCTATGCACATGAGTGATATCAGCTAATAGAAGACAATCCTAGGTACCCAGTCACTCTGTTTAATAAGAAAGCATGCACTCAAATGATCAATTTGGACAAGTTAGCAAACCCATCCATGGATTACAGAACTATTCTTCAGAGAGGAATCCATGAGTGCATCCTCTGGGGGGGGTACTTTCCTACAAATTTTTTTATGATTTTGTGTCAATAATGTTCTAAATATAAACTATAAGAATATACTGTTTCAAGAATGTCCATGTTATTAGCGAGACAGGCAGAACTGAATGGTATAAGACAGCAAAGTGGGCCAATGATTGTGTTTGCATAGAGCGGGAAGTATAATGGCCATGGTGGGAAGCAATTTAGTTTCAGGCATCATGTTAAGTTACTGCTATAAGCCTGAATTTTGATCAGTTTTAAAAATTTTGCTTTTTATGTATTTTGGTTTATAGTAACACAAGATCTATAATTATCCAATTATACATAGTTTCACACAGTTCAAGAATCATGATAATAAGCAAATATAGATAATCCTAGGAACCCTGAGAAAGTCTTTAAATTTTAATTAATTTATTTGCAGGGTTGGGGATAAGCATAGTGCTTCAAGCATGCTAGATACAATGTTTAATCTTCATTGTCAACAAGGCTGAATTTGGAGCTGCCTAGGAGGAAGACCTCTGGATATGTCCTAGAGCATACTTCCAGAGAGGGTTAACAAACTATGGAAAACCCATTGTTCTATAGTCGAAGGTTCCAGACTGAACAGAAAGGGGAAAGGTAAGCACTTGCATTCTCCTGTATGTTTTGATACATGAAAACATGAGCAAGCAACCTCCTGCTACCACAGACAGGTCCTGGTTCCACTGCCATGCCTTCTCCATGCCACAGTGCTTTATCACAGAAATGGAAAAGTAATGAATACAGGAAGTAATCATATGTTATATTGGGAAAGAGCACACCCATGATTCTCATGCCTTCATGGGTTACCATATGGATAATGGCACAGTAGAGGAAGGAAACATACCCTTGAAGCTGTGTAGGAAGCTGTTGAGCCATTCAAGATAGGAAATAATAGTGTTCTAGACTAGAACGGTGGCATCAGCTGATCAGAGACTCATTTAGGAGGCAGTTTGCCAGGTTTGCTGATGAATGGACTTATGTAAGGGTTGAGGGAGGTCAAAGAATCAGGAGTGGCTCCTGAGTTCTGAGCCAAGGCTCCAAGGAGACGGAAAGGATTTTGTTGACATTAATAAACTGCAAAGGGAAGTCACTATAGCTTCACTTCTGTTACTGAGATAAAACACCCTGACCAAAGTCAATTAAGGGAAAAAGGAGCTTATCTTAGTTTATCCATGTTCTAACCCATCATAGCTGGGAAGTTACCTTGTTTTGAACTTGGAAAAGCTTGTCACATCATATCCACAAGTCAGGACAGAGAGAAAAATTACACGTGTGCTTGATTGCTTCATTCTTACATAGTTTAGGGCCTCCTGCCTAGGGAATGATGCTTCCCAAAGTTGGTGGGTCATCCCACATCCGTTTACTTGATTAAGGCAAAACTCCTGCAGACTGCCCACAGACATAGGCAGTTCTTCACTGAAACTCTCAGATGATTCTCCATTGTATCAACTTGACAATTAGAGCATAAGGGCTGAGGTATAGAGAGGACAAAATCAGAGTTTACCTTTGCAAAATGAAGACCAATGTTTAATGTGAAGTTGGTGAAGATGTATATATGAAACATTAGATCAGGGGAGGAACCGAGGATTGTTAATATTTCTCCTTTGGAAACTATCAGATTTTTAGATATGAGAGACTGCCCTGTGCATTAAGAGAGACGTGAGAATGCTTAGGAATTCTTTTGCATTCTCCCTTTTAAATAGGAAACGTTTAAATAAATAGATGCTAAATGGAGCAAGTATAACTAGTAAGGCAGGAAGAAAATCCAAAAGAAAATGGTATTTTTGGAGTTCTTTTGTTTTTGTTTTCTTTCTTTCTGTTTTTTTTTTTTTTTATTTATTTTGGTCTTACATTGCTTTATTTGGTCTTTTTTAACGTATTGGTCTTTTGCTTATATATTATTGTTTCTAATTTTGTATTTTATTGTTTGAGTGTGTTTCTTGTATGTTTTCTTTTTCTGGTTTGTTTGATTTTTATTTGCCTGTTTGTTTTCCCAAGGAAAAAAAGAAAAAAGGCTTGGAGTTGGATGGATGAGGAGGTGGGAAGGATCTAGCAGGAGACAAGAGGAAAAATAGTCATCAGATGGCTCAGCGGTTAAGAGCACTGACTGCTCTTCCGGAGGACAAGGGTTCAATTCCCAGCACCCACATGGCAGCTCACAACTGTCTGTAGTTCCAGTTCCCAGTTCCAGGCAAACACCAAGGCAAATAAATAAAAATAAATTAAAAAAATAGTCATCAGAATATATTGCAATAAATAAATAAATAAATATTGTTATTTATTTATTATAAATAAATATGTATTTATTTAAATATTTATTGTTTTAATTACAAAAAGAATTGTGTATGCATTTATGGTTTGGAGATAATAAAGAAAACACTAGAATGTGACAAGTCTGGTGTTGAAGTAACCTGGCTAAGTATGGAGTTACATGAATGCTTCACCAAAACATTGATGGCCATTGAAAGTAGATGACTAAAATGGAGTCAAAAAGTTCATGTGAGATAATTATTAGTTAAAGCCATGGCTAGCTGTTATAACAAACATACCTCAAAATTTGGCTTAAGAGACACTTTTCTATTCGGTAGTTTGATATTAATGCAGATACTTATAATGCATATTCTCAGCACAGGTCACAGTGCTGAGAACATCTAACTATTAAGCACTTAGCCCTAAATGGGACATCTAAGCCAACCCCTCCCACCCAGAGGCTCAGGAACCATCACAAAGAAGGGATAGAAAAAATAAAGAGCAAGAAGATGGGAATGAAAAGAAGGGATGGAAAAATATAAAAGCAAGGATATGGGAAGAGATGGCATGAAATGTTGCCATCTGGACATGACATGGCCACCACACTCCTAAACACACGGCAGGCACTTCAGTTCTCTGGAGGACACAAGCCAACAATGCCATCCAGCATGCCAACAGGCAGCAGCAATCAGACTCAGTGGGTCACAGGACAAAACAGAAGAAATGAGAGGCAAGGGGGAACACTGGGGTGTTTGTAGGAAATGAAAGGGGAGAGTAGAGGGTCATTATGCTCAAGATACATTATTTACATGTATCAAATTGACAAAGAATAAATCAAAACTCCTAATACAAATAGAAATCATGTATGAGTTAACACAGCTGGAGTTTCTCACATTGCAGACTGGGCTGAGTGTTCTCCACTGGTATCTGCCAAGAGGCATTCTTTTTCGTATGTTTGTTTCCTTTTTCTTATTCCATTTATTTATTTATCATGCATGTGTGTGTGCTTACGTGTGTGATGTGTGTGTTTGTGTGTTCATGTGTATGCATCATACAGGGGGAGGCCAGAGAATACTTTGCAGGTGTTGGTTACCTTCTATTGTGTGTGTCATAGGGCTTGAACACAGGTTGGCTTGGCTGCAGGCATCTTTACCTGCTCACCAGCCTGTTTTTGTTTTTTTGAGACAGGATCTTGAAATGTAGTTCAGGCTTGCCTCAAACTCAAGGTGCTAGGTGAACTGCCTGATTTAGTCTGTGTGGTTCTGGGATTACAGACATGTACCATACTGGGCTTATTCATTTTTCTTTCCATGTGTCTCTGATCAATCTCTAGTCACTCCAAGCTAAAAGTCCTGCTATGTTTGAAAGGTTTTGTGACTAAGACCATAAAGTGGCACATGTCATATTTACATTTCACTGGCCTGAACTCAGATTATGACCTCAGTTGGATAGAGAGCAGGGATTATGATGTATATAGCAAGGCAGAGATAGCTTGTCCCAAAGTTTTCAAAAGGATTTCTGGTTGGGAATCTCTTGCCATATCCAGACAAGTTCCTATCTAACAGAATTCTAGACTCTGATGGGCAAGATGATGTCACTCCTCTGGAACAAGTTAACAGACTGTGGATTATGGGGGTGAAGGGACACAAGGGACCAGGAGCTGAGGCAGGGGGTAGAACTGCAGAGAATGGAGCTCACCAAGGGCATTGAGAGAGTTGGGAATGGGATGGATGGTGCTTGTGTCTTTCTTAGAGACTCCGTGTGAGTGTCTGGCACAAGCAGGTACAAGGGTAACTTTAACACCAATATAAAAATCTCACTGCCGGGAGGAGAGTAGAAAGCTACCTAGTACTCACACCTGAAAATCACAGCAGCAAGCAGATCTTATTGGCTTGCTATGATCCACAATGAAATAGTTCTATTTGATAAAACAAAACAATATATTTTATGTGTTGTGCAGCCAAGAACAGTCCAAAACCATGCTGCATAGGAAGTATGGCTTGTGGTAGCAGCTTCTCTTCAACTTCACGTTACACAGGTAATTAGAGTAGGAGGCCTCTTTGGATGATGCAAGAATCATTGCAAATGCTGCTGCCACAGACATCAAGTCTCTTCATTGAACTTTGATTTTACTTGGTTACCTTGATTTTACTTGGTTACCTTAATACAAACAAAAGTATTACCCTAACAATTATTAGCAGAATACTGTAAAGCTCAATGCACACCAATGAAATAACTTCATGAATTTTACAGAAAGAGTCAGCCAAAAGTCAAAATAACAGGAAGATGTAAAGAGATTTAGAGATAGAAAAGAAAGTGTATCTAAATTTGTATTGGATAATGTTAATTGATTTAGGTTACTTCTAAACAATAGGAAGAGATGAACATAGTGTGTTAGGAGATGCCAATAACTTTCCCTCCCAATTTTATATTTTTGGTACCACTGACAGAGTCATTTAAAAATATTTAGTATTCATACACAAATCAGGAGTTAATGAGTCTTTTTGGTAACTTTGTCTTCATAGATTACATTGGAGGAAGACTATGTCAAACCCCACTACTTTTGAACCACCTTCTGTGAATAACTTCTTACACTTTATAGTAAAGTGCGCCTGACCTTTTAGGGAAGGATGTTTTTAACAGGCAGTGGGTTCATGCCATTTCTCAGAGCCTTTACTTAAAGTGTTTCCTGAGATCAAGTCTCCCTAGAAATACCATTTTTAACTGACACCAGTTTCTCCTATCAAAAGTCTATGCTTGAAGTGTGCTGCCAGAGTCCCTTATGGTCAAAGGTATTGTGGCTTGAATGCATGACTCCAGATAAAGTGGCATGCATACTGTATGGGGACACTGAGATCTAAAAGAAGTTTTTCCCATCACAAATTGTTTTGACAATTTACTCCACCCATCTCAGACCTCTTTATATTGAAAAAAGAGATTTCTAAAATGTCCCATGCCCTTTTTCTTCTTTCTGACTAAGTGTAAGATGAGTGGGGCTTTTTTTTGGGGGGGGGGACTTAGTAAGGCTTGGAGGAAAGACATCAAGAGAGCGTTTCTTTTTCTCCCCACTTTCTTTCCTCAAAGTATTGTAGTTGACATCATTACCAACCTCTGAAAGCAACACTTCTTTCCTGTGTGTTATGCCCACCACCAGCAGATATTTATAGAAATAAAATAGTGTCTCATCACTTTGGTAAAGTTCCATGAAGCTGGTTCCAAGTGAAAATGAATAAATAATGTTTATCTAGACCCCAAAGATAATGCTAAAAAGCAAAAATTGATTCGTCCATCTGTTATGTGCTGACCGTAACACACTTGCATTCTGGAGGTTGGCTTATTTTAAGATTAAAATGGTTAAAAGGATGCGGAAAAAAATGAGAGAAAATACCACTAATAGATATTGATTTTGTTGTGACATTAGTTTGACAGCTTTGCAACTGCAATTTAACAGTAGTGAAGTAGTTGAGTTCCTATGACTCAGTGAAAACTTATACACATGTCATATAAATATAACCAATTATATATTATATAAAGCTTATAACTGTACTCAAAAGTTGGAAAAATATATGTAATTTAAAATTCACTGCATGATGTTGACATACATTAGAACTCAATCTTAACCATGAGTATTCTGATTATTCATGATAGCCAAAGACTGAAAATGCATCTCAACCACACTGTAAAAATCACATCTAAATCTTCCTGCATTTCCAAAGATGGGATTCCTGTATATTGAAAGTATCTGTGTCACATAATTCGGCTTTAATTACAGTATAGTTTAAAAGAAGTACAGGCTGTGACAGAATCAACTTCACAAGAATCAAGATTACTCTTAAGATCTCTTTACCATTTGAACACTCAGGGCCCTGAAAATGATCAGTGTATATGCCTTTCCTTGCTGAATTTCCAGCAACAATCTTATGCTCACCTTTTCATCCTGGTTGCAGGTATGGCACTGTGCATCTAGTAGGTCTTCTATAAATGTGTTTGGAGAAAAATTAAATGGATGACTGAGTAGGGCTTTGGGTAAGAGGAATGTCTGCGAAAAGTCATTTCTAATCCATTAGGATTCAACCTGACGCATTCTAAAGTCACTTTAGTCAGCATCCATTGATTTTAACATTTATATTCTGGTGCACATGCAGCCCTGGGCTTTAAGATTTCTCCAACAGGAGGGAAATTAGCACCGATCATATGCTGATATACTTTGTGAAGTGTATTTACCTCTTCTAGAATATTAAGTCTATACCTTCTCCAATTTTACAGTTCATACCTAATCTAGCATGTGACACACAGCCAGATTTCAAAAACTATTCCAGGAATGAATTGAGAGAATCCTGGAATAGCAACCTAGCCTTCTATGTCTTAACCTTGGAAAATTCAATGCAACCCTGTGGGTTTTATTTTCCTCACTCCTAAAATGAACATTTTAGAAACATGCCATCCCTCCTGTTTAACAGTCTCAAAAGAATAACTGGTTACAGGGATTAGGAAAGTCTGGATAATCCAAAGGAAATTCTCTTTCATATCACATAAACTCTATTAGGGGAAAAATGAGAGAGAAATTACTTTTAAAAACCAACTTTGCAGATACCAATGAGATAAGGAGATATTATTCTAAATGCATTAGAAACATCTTATATGTGAAATACACACTGTTTAGGAATGATAAGTTAGCTTCAGAGAAGCCCAGAATTTGTCTGATATCACAGTCAGTGAGTGATTGAAACCGAATTCTAATTCTGATGACTTCAAAGCCTGTATTTCATCCTTCATGATTCTATCAGCTCAGTTTCTGATAAGAGAATGAGTTTGCACTGAAAGTGAGATGGCTATTTTCATCTTGTGTTTCTACCTCCTGTATTTTTGTTGATGTTGTTGTTGTTGAGCAAAAGCATAGGAAACATAAGGAAATATTGCTGGGAATATATTTTCTAATCCTGTGTCATAGGCTGAAGCTCCATGATAGATATACGTCCAGGCTACTTCATAGTCCAGGGAGTCTGAGAAGACATGAAGGTGAAATTTAATATGCCACAATAAACAACAAGTAAAGAATTAAGAAAATATAGAGAGTCTGGAGAAATGGCTCAGAGGTTGAGAGCACTGATTGTTCTTCCAGATGTTCTGAGTTCAAATTCCAGGAACCACATGGTGGCTCACAACCATCTATGATGACATCTGGTGTCCTCTTCTGTATACTGTATACATAATAAATAGATAAATCTTTAAAGAAAACATAGACTATTCATAATTTATCATCATTACTTCATTTGTTTAAAGCAAATATATCAAGTAAATTATGCTCATTATAGGCAAAATAAAAATGTGCTTAAAAACATTTTTTTTCTGAAAAATATTGTTAGTCTATGGAATCAGGGATAAAGTGCATGCAAAAGAGGGTTTTTCACATTATACTCACTACAATTTCACTCTTTTTGAAACCCCCTAAATTGATTTGTTTATAACTTATTTGATTAAGGAAGAAAAAAAAAACAAGTAATTTTTCTAGGTAATCTCAGTACTTGATATCGAGTGGATTACCTGAGGTCTGAGAAATTTTCTCAGACATAAAGACATATTTACCATAAAGTAGGACAGAACCTATGTCAATAAAATGTAGAGCATTTGTGGGATATACACAGACCTTGTAAAAGTATGATGATGTACCTTCAACATGGCTGCCTCCAGTCTCTTCTTCCTTTGTGTGTGTGTATGTGTGTGTGTGTGTGTGTGTGTGTGTGTGTACTAGTCCTCACATTTAAAAGTGAAACTTTTTGTTCCCCTTTTTTTCTTTTCTTTTTTTAAATATTTTTATTTTATGTGAATTGGTGTATTGCCTGCATGTATAACTGTGTAAGGATGTCAGATCTTGGAATTACAGACAGTTGTTAGCTGCCTTGTGGATGTTGGGAATTGAACTCAGGTCCTTCGAAAGAACAGTGCTCTTAACTGCTGAACCATCTCTCCAGCCCCTAAAAATTCCATACCCACCACTGTTCTCTCTCCCACCCCTTCTTCCAGTCCTCCCCTAGTCTGTCCCCACCCCAACCCCCCATTCAGTCCCCAGAGAGGGCAGGAAATCCTAAGGTGAGTCAATTTGGTCTGGCATATTTAGTTGAGGTAGGACAGAGTCCCTCCCCCAAGTATCGAGGCTGAGAAAGGTGTTTCCCTCCTCCAAAGCATGCTCCAAGAAGCCAGTTCATGTACCAGGAAGAAACTCTGGACTAACTGTAAGAGGCTTCACCCACTGCCCATGCCTTTCAACTGTCATCCACATTCAGAGAGTCCAGATCTGTTCCATGAAGGTTCATTAGCTGTCATTTCATAGTCTGTGGGCTCCCAACAGCATGGAGCAGCCTACTCTATGGGTCTCTCCATCATGATCCCTATCCCTCTGCTCATGCAATCTCTCCTCCCTCTCTTCAGCTGGACCAGTAGCTCCACCCGGTGTTTAGCTATGGATCTCTGCATCTGCCTCCACCAGCTGCTGGATGAAGGTTCTATAATGGCATTTAGGGTGGTCATTCATATGATAATAGGAAAAGGCCCAGTTTAGACACCCTTTCCACTATTGGTTGGAGTCCTAGCTGGGCTCATCTTGTGGGTTCTTGGGTGTTTCCCTAGCACCAGGTTTCTCTCTAACCACACAGTGGTTCCCTCTATCAAGACATCTACTTCTTTGCTCTTCCTCTCTGTTGTTCATCCCCTTTCCCACCATCCCATTTTCTCATTCCCCAGCTCCCTCCTCCTTCCCCCACTATGATCCCAATTTACTCAGGAGATCTCTATTTTCCCTCCCAGGGGGATCTATGGATGTCTCTCCTAACTTTCCCCTGTTAGCTGGGTTCTAGAAGGACAGGATTTATGGACTGTAGCCTGGTTATCCTTTGCTTTCCATCTAAAATTTACTTATGAATGAGTACATACCATGTCTATCTTTCTGGGTCTGTGTTACCTCACTCAGGATGATACTCTCTAGATCCATCTATTTGCCTTCAAATTTCAGAATGTCATTTTGTTTTACTGCTGCATAGTACTCCATTGTATAAATGCACCACATTTTTAAAATTCATTCTTCAGTTGAGGGGCATCTAGGTTGCTTCCAGGTTCGGGATTCTATGAATAATGCTGCTATGAACATAGTTGAAGTAATGTCCTTAGAGTAAGACTGTGTGTGCATCCCTTGAGTATATGCCCAATAGTTGTATTGCTGGATCATTGGGTAGATTGACTCCCAGTTTTCTGAGCAACTGCCATAATAATTTCCAAAATGGCTGTACAAGTTTATACTCCCACCAACAATGGAAGAATGTTCCCTTTGCTCCACATCCCCTCCAGCATAGGTTATCATCTGTGTTTTTCATCTTTGCCATTCTGACAGGTATAAGATGGTATCTCAGTGTTGGTTTGATTTGCATTTCTCTGATGGCTAACAATGTTGAACAATTCTTTAAGTGTCTTTCAGCCATTTGAAGTTCTTCTGCTGACTTGTCCCTTTTTAAAAAAATACTTATTTTTATTTTATGTGAGTTGGTGTTTTTCCTACATGTATAACTGTGTAAGGGTATAAGATCTTGGAATTACAGACAGTTGTTAGCTGCCATGTGGATGCTGGGAATCGAACTCAGGTCGTCTGGAAGAATAGTCAGTGCTCTCAACTTCTGAGCCATCTCTCCAGCCCAGATCTGTCCCTTTTTAAAGGCATCTGGGCTGCCTCATAGAATGTAGTAGAAATGACAGTCTGAAATCCTCATGTAGGCTTTGGAGAAAATGGCATATTCCAATTCTCATCTCTTGAAAGCTAGATTTCAAGCTAGGAGAAGCCTAAAGCCAGAAGGAGGAATCATGTTGGTGCTCTGACTGGCCCAACTCAGTCACAAGATACTAGGAAGAGAAAGTGGAAATATTATCCCCCTTTCCAGATGACAAGACAAGGTGGAACTGGAGTTATGAATAGGGTCTCTGGCACTCAGCAAGCTCCTCCTCCACAGCATGGACCATTATGAACTGCCTTTGCTTAGGCTGGCTCAGGATGGCACTGCCCTCTCCTATGTAGAGATCAGCCCAGGGAAAGTTACAGGGGCAGCTCTAGCACATCTTGCCTGTGGTGTCATATGTCTGGATATTCTTCTTCACACATGGAAGAAATACAAAGCACCAATAAAAACGATTCTATTTGTATTCTACAGAAGCATTTTAAACATATTTAGATGCTTGAAATGGCCTTTCTTCATTTCTTCCCTCTGTTTCTTCTTTCATTATTATTCAGTAATGTTCATCATAGGGGTTGAGGTGTAGCTCGGTGGTAGAGCACTAAGAAGGCCCAGCATGTATAAGGCCCTGGGCTTTGATTCCAATATCATCAATCGATCAGTTTACTACAAAAACTCTAAGAGTATTAAATTGTTTCAAATGGTAACACAAAGAAAGAAAAGTTCTGTTCTTTTAATGATGTCTGTGCTATTTCTACTTTTTATAAGTAGCAGCCTGTTGGTTGTTTGGGTGAGTGCGGAGTGGGGGTGTAGCAGAAGAAGAACATGTATGGATTCCTGTGTAGTTGCTGCTGTCAGGTCTTTGATACTGTCAATGTTATTTTTGATAATCTTAGTAAACTTTGGAATGATTCCACATATTTCCTGTCTTTCTTGGATGAGCTGATTAGTCTAGGGACAGACAATGGATCCAAACCAATGTGATCATATTCTAGCCAGTAAGGGGACTTGGACATAGCCACTGAGCTGTGTAAATGGCAACACTGTTGAGCCAAGTGTGGTGGTCATTGCAGTCCTTCTCTGGAGCTGGACTCAGGAGGATCATGAGTTCAAAACCAACCTAGGGTATATACAGTACAACACATATCGCGCGTGCACGCACACACACAGAGTAAATCTGTATACTGCTGCCATAAATACCTTGATGTTGTCCTTCATTCCTTATCTACATCTTGAACATCTAACACTGCCCACCAGCTCATTAAGTATGTCGGTACCATCAAAATAAACAATGTTTATCTTTGAATTTTTGCTCACTTTAACCAAAGCTACTTTTCATTACTTGCAATCTAAAAGCCTTAATGAATGTGTATATGCACACACATTTAAAATTACTAAAATAATACTATAGAGTTCATTATTATGTCATTCCTCCTTTTTCCATTATAATACATATCATAGGCATCATTACAAACATATTACATAACATGCATTGCCCTGTTCTTTTCAGTGACTACATAGCATTTTATATTTGCATTGTACTCCAGATGGAGAAGGCCAGTTAGAGAAACCTTCTGTTTATAGACTCCACTCCTGGGAACTTTGCAAACATTAAGAGATCCTTTAAACTGTGGTTTTAGAGAGTTGTGGTCTTCAGGGGCAATAACCTTTATCTAATATGAATGTGTTTGTCACCTGTGCTCCCAAGAGACCCAGGAGTCAACTTACTTCCTTGTTCCAAGGCAGAAAAAAATGCGTCATGCTGAGGAGTAGAGACCTGCCTTTCAGTGACTCAGAAGGGGCCGGGTAGCCTGGAGGGATTCTTCTTTATCGTTGCCTCACAGGCTGCAGCAGCATCCAGACAGAGCTAAGGGTGAAGAGCAACAAACACATCTACACAGTGCTCCAACTTCCAGAGTCAGGGAGACACCTCAGGTCTGGAGAACTCAAGCCCTGCCAACCAAATGGAGGGGCACAGGAAAAACTGATCAGACTTAGATAAGCGTTAAGGAAATAATAATCACTCTCACATTTTCTCAGCATTTATACATCCTAGTAGGCAAATCAAAAGAGATGTATAAATGGCACAGTGGGTCACATTGAAAAGTCCTCTCATGAGAAAGGTAACAGATGAGAGGGAACCACTGGAAAGGCTGAGATGCAGAGGGTGCACCAAGGACACAGAAGTAGGAAACCAAAGGAGTTCCCGGGAGCGATGGGAACAGATGGAGAAGAGGCACTAACTAGACAGGTTAGAAGACATTTCCTTGTGGAGAAGACACAGCAAACCTGCAAACTGTAAACACTCAGCAACTTCAGGGGTGATTGATGAAAAATGGACACACAGAAGCATATTTTGCTAAAATTTCTGAATTCCAAGGATAAAGAGAAAGGCCCACATGATTTTTAAATGGAGAAAGGAAATCTACATGCAAAAAATTTATTGGTGATGTAGATGATTAAGAAAAGCCCGTGAGGCCTGTCCTTGCTAACCTCTCTTTCCTTTAACCAAGTAGGCAAAGGTGTTTATGAGCATTGCTGAATTCAGGGTGCAGTGTGTGTGTGTGTGTGTGTGTGTGTGTGTGTGTGTGTGTGTGTGTATGAGAGAGAGAGAGAGAGAGCGCACCTATGTGCATTTAATCACTGAAGGATATTATTAAAATGCGGACTTCATTAGTTCAGGATGGAGATCAGAGTCCGCAGTGGTGCCTATGCTACTGCTGATGTGACACAGTCATGGCCTCCCTCTCAGGACCACTGATTTTCAGCCTTCCCAATGATGCAACCCTTAATACCGTTCCTCATGTAGTGGTGGCCCCCCAACCATAACATTATTTTCATTGCTACTTCATAACTGTAATTTTGCTACTGTTATGAATTGTAACGTAAATATCTGATATGTGACCCCCCAGGGGGTCACGAACCACAGCTCAGGACACTCTTGGGATTTGAACCTTGGTCCTCCCTCTTTCTGACTTGGTGAACTTGTTTTGCTCTGCTGAGCTTTGGTTTCTTTATCTGTAGGATGGAGGAAATGACAGTGCTGCCTCTCAGATTTGTAAATACTAAGTGAATTGGTAACTGTTATCCTCCTCAGTTGTGCCTGGCACATAGTGACTGCCACATAAACACTCTTGCTTGATAAATCAGATACAGATTTTTACATAGCTTTTGGAAACTTCTATGTGATATGGGTATTAGGTAAGGGCTTTGAGAGCAGAAGCAGCAGACTGAGGAGACCATTTTATTCCAGTTACTTAAAGTATGAAAGGATCCTAGCAAGTCTAGACACTGGAGTGTGGGAAGGGCTGAGTGACTTCTGCTGCAGGGTCTCATCTGGGAGATGTGGCAGAGGGACTGAAAACACAAATGTATTCAGAACTACTTCAGAGTTCATCTTGTGGAAATAATTGCTAGCTTATTTTCAGATTGTGCAGGAAAATGTCTTCTGAGCATAGGAGTATAAAATGTATCTGTTGACAGGATGTAAAGAAATGCTAGAATTTCCAAATTAGCATGAGAAAATAAAATGGACTTATACAGAAAATTGATCAAACCAGCCAGAAAAAAAGGAGACTAAGAAAATTGAATATAATCTTAAGAATCTTGCAAGAAAATCTAGGAAGTTAAAAAAATGTAACCCAGGGTCCAGGGCACTTCTTTAAAAAGTAGATTTGTTTTATTTTAAAAAGTTTGTTTATTTGAGTATGCTTTTGCTTGAGTATGTGCACATGTGAGTGCATGTTCCCATGAATTTCAGAAGATAGTGTCAAATCTTCTTGGATTTAGAGGTAAAAGAAGATGTGGGCCGCACAGTGTGTGCTGAGGGCTTAGACATTTTCCAGTCCCAAAGGAGGCCATCTTGATTAATAAACCAGACATGACCCTCTTTCACAGACTTACTTTGAAAATGTAAAAATGGCAAATTTGGGAGATATCTGCAATACACACGACTATGAGACAGCTTAGTTAATTAGTCACAAAATTATGACTTTCCCTCAAGGGAAACCTTTTTCTCCACCATAGTTTTGCATATTTATTAAGGTAGAATTGATAGTCAATGAAAAATGAATATTTTTGTTGTTTAGTCATATACGGAGTATCCATGAAAACATCACTGTAATCAACACAAAGACATGACTGACAACCCCAAAGTTTCCCTTTACTTGCTTTTCTAAAAATATGTGTTTGGATTTTGAAACTGTTTTTCTCTGTAACTGACTAGTCTCAAGCTTTTAGATTCCTCCTGCCTCAGCTCCCAAGTTTCAGGGTGCTGGCATTACAGGTCTGTGCAGCCATACCTACTTTTCCTAAGGTTCTGTGGTGCTCTGTGCAATTCATTCCTCAGCTTTCATAGTCACCATGGAATCATACTTAGACTAATTTCTCTAAGGTGCTGCCTAGACGAATGTGAGAAGTGAGAGGATTCCTCCAGACTTGGCCTAAGCATGAGTACCCTCATTTAAAAATAATAACAATAATAAGGTTGATTATATTTACAATATCTTAAAACTGTAGAAATGTGTAAGAAGTAATAAGGAACAGTTCTAAAGTGAGAAAGAAATCTAATATACATGGTACTAAGTTTGGAAGCATGTGGAGGGAGCTGTGCATTAAAGAAAAGGAGGAGGCATTTGTGCTGGGAGGATACACGAGGAAAGGATTATGAGATGGGCCTCATGTTACCATGGAATTCCCTGGCTGTGTATTTGAAGGTTTTGTGGACATTGTCATTATATTCATTGATTTGGGGACATCCACAGTATTTCTTTTGGGGATAAAACAGTGCTAAGACTCAAAAAGATAGCTTTTCTTTTTATAGACAGTGCTTCCTAAAGCCCCTCCCCACATCTTCCCATAAACCTCCAGGAGAAGATCTACTCTCAACAAAGCCTCCAGAGTTTCCTCCTATAACCCAACTCACCTATGCACAGGGCTTTTTCCATTCTAACAACAAAGTCACAATACTGACTTTAAAGGTGTGTATGTGTTTTATGTTAATGTATCAGTAGGGTTCTTCTTATGACTAAAATAATTCAGTCAAAGAATATGCACATTAAATTTTGATTATACCACTGCATCTTTAAATTGACCAAAAGTTATATATTCTTAACATTTTGTTAAATATGCTAGGCATTTGAGGGTGAATTGTGTTATCAGAGACAGACTGGCATCTTTGAAATGCAGAACCTTGTCCAGAGCAGAATCAGAGATCATACAGACCCCTTGCTCAGAGCAGACAGGGAGACACACAAGTCCTATAGCCACAACTGATTAGGAGCTGACTAAGTGTGAACCACGGAAGCCATGGGCAGACAGATGCGAGTGCAAGAATACATATAACAATATAAAGAACAAGTCAACACCAGAAGAAACTGGTGGTTTTACAACACCGAGACCCAAAAAGAACAGTGAAGAGGAAGCAGAAGGAAACAACAGCAAAAACACCTTTATGAAGATTAAAAAAGGATATAAAAATTCCCTTAAAGAAATATAAGAAAATACAAACAAAAAATTGGAAGAGATGAACAAATCCTTGAAAGAAAACCAAGAAGACGTAAACCAAAAAATGAAAGAAACATTCCAGGAACTACAAATTGAAATACAAGCAATAAAAAAGGCACAAAATGAGGCAAAGATGGAAATAGAAAATCTGAAGAAAAGAGCTGGAACTACAAATACAAGCATAACTAACAGAATCCAAGAAATGGAAGAGAGAATCTCTGAAGTGGAAGACTCAGTAGTGGAAAAAGATACATCAGTCAAAGAAAATACTAAAACTAAAAAAGCCATAACACAGAAGTTCAGGAAATCTGGGACACCATGAAAAGACCTAACTTGAGAATAATAGGAATAGAAGAAGGAGAAGAATACCAGCTCAAAGGCATACATAATGTATTCAATAAAATCATAGAAGAAAACTTTCCTAACTTAAAGAAGGAAATGCCAAAAAAAGAAGGAAATGCCTATAAAGATACAAGAAGCTTACAGAATACCAAATAGATATGACCCCCCAAAAAAGTCTGCTCACCACAGAATAATCAAGCCACAAAACATACAGAACAAAAAAAACTTTTGAGAGCTACAAAAGAAAATGGCCAACTTACTTTTAAAGGCAGACCCATCAGAATAACATCTGACTATTTAATGGAAACCATGAAAGCAAGAAGGTCCTGGTCAGAAGTTATACAGACACTAAAAAAGCATGGCTGCCAACCTAGACTACTATACCCAGCAAAATTGTCCATCACCATAGATGGAGTAAGCAAGATATTTTATGACACAGTCAGACTTAAACAATATCTATCCACAAATCTGGCTCTTCAGAAAGCATTAGAGGGAAAATTCCAACCTAAGGATCCCAGATACACCCATGAAACCACAAACATTACAAGGAAAATTCATAGCTCTAGATGCCTATATGAAAAATCTAGAGAACTAACAGCACAGCTGAAAACCTTAGAATAATTAGAAGCAAACTCACCTAGAAGGAGTAGATGGCAGGAAATAATCAAACTTGGAGCTGAAATCAATACAATCGAAACAAAAAGAACAATACAAAGAATGAATGAATCAAAGACTTGGTTGAGAAAGTCAGCAAGACAGATAAACCCTTATCCAAACTAACCAAAAAGCAGAGAGAGAGTATTCAAATCAACAAAATCAGAAATGAAAAGGGGGACATAACAACAGACCCCATGAAATCCAGAGAATTATCAGATCATACTTTGAAAATCTATTCTCCACAAAAATGGAAAACGTAGAAGAAATGGACAGCTTTCTAGCCAGATACCATTTACCAAAATTAAATGAAGATCAGATTAATAGACCTAAACAGACCTATAACTCTAAAGGAAATTGATGCTGTCTTTAAAAGCCTCCCAAGTTAAAAAAAAAAAAAAAGCCCAGATCCAGTTGGTTTCAGTGCAGAGTTCTACCAGATATTCAAAGAAGAACTATTACCAATACTCCTCAAACTGTTTGACACAGTAGAAATTGAAGGAATACTGCCAAGCTCTTTTTATGAGACCACAATTACATTAATACCCAAGCCACTCAAAGACGCAACAAAGAAAGAGAATTACAGACCAATTTCCCTCATGAATATTGATGCTAAAATTCTCAACACAATTCTGGTAAACCGTATACAACAACATATAAAAAATATCATCCACCATGATCAAGTAGGCTTCATCCCAGAAATGCAGGGCTAGTTCAACATACAAAAAACTGTAAATGTCATCCATCATATAAACAAACTGAAGGAAAAAAACCTACATGATCATATCCTTAGACACTAAAAAAGTCTTTGACAAAATCCAACACTCCTTTATGATAAAAGTCCTGGAGAGATCAGAAATATAGGGAAAATATCTAAATATAATAAAGGCGATTTACAAAAAGCCGACAGCCAACATCATACATAATGGAGAAAAACTCAAAGCAATCCCACTAAAATCAGGAACTAGACAAGGATGTCCTCTCTCCCCTTATCTATTCAATATAGTTCTCAAAGTTTTAGCTAAAGCAATAAGAGAACAAAAAGAAATTAAGGGGATACAAATTAAAAAAGAAGTGAAACTATCTCTATTTGCAGATGATATCATTGTATACATAAGTGACCCACAAAATTCTGCCAAGGAACTGCTATGGCTGATAAACACCTTCAGCAATGTAGCAGGATACAAGATTAACTCAAAGAAATCAGTAGCCTTCCTATATACTAAAGACAAAAGGGCTAAAAAAAAAAATAAGGGAACCATCATCCATTATGACAACTGCAAATAGCATTAAATATCTTAGTGTAACTATAACCAAAGAAGTAACACATCTGTTTGACAGAAACTTTAAATCACTGAAGAAAGAAATTGAAGAGGATATCAGAAAATGGAAAGATCTTCCATGTTCTTGCATAGGTAGGATCAACATAGTAAAAATGGCAATCCTACTAAAGGCAATCTACAGATTCAATGCACTTCCCATCAAAATCCCA
Source organism: Sigmodon hispidus (assembly GCA_004025045.1). Taxonomy (NCBI): domain Eukaryota; kingdom Metazoa; phylum Chordata; class Mammalia; order Rodentia; family Cricetidae; genus Sigmodon; species Sigmodon hispidus. The sequence continues at coordinate 7,377 of PVIH01019209.1, read as the reverse complement.
ATAAAATTTTTTACAGACCTTGAAAGAAAAATACTCAGTTTCATTTGGAATAACAGGAAAGCTAGGATTGCCAAAACAATTTTGCTCAACAAAAGAACCTCAGGAGGTATCACCATCCTGGACTTCAAGTTTTACTATAGAGCCACAGTAATAAAAAACAGCCTGGTACTGGCAGGAAAACAGACTTGTGGATTAATGCAATCGAATTGAAGATCCCAATATTAACCCAAATCCCATGAACACCTGATCTTTGACAAAGAGGCCCAAAATATTCAATGGAAAAAAGATAGTATCTTGAGCAAATGGTGTTGGCATAACTGGATGGCAGTGTATAGAAAAATGCAAATCGATGCAAGCCTGTCACCCTGCATAAAACTCAAATCCAAGTGGATCAAAGACCTTAACATAAACCCAGCCACACTGAACTTGATAGAAAAGAAAACGGGAAATACTCTCCAACACGTTGGAACAGGCAACCACTTTTTAAATATAATACCAGTAGCACAGACCCTAAGAACAACGATCAATAAGTGGGGCCTCCTGAAACTGAGAAGCTTCTGTAAAGCCAAGGACACTGTCAATAAGACAAAATGACAGTCTACAGAATGGGAAAAGATTTTCACCAACCCTACAAGTGACAGAGGACTGATCTCTAAAATATAGAGAAAACTCAAGAAACTAGAGCACAAAACCTTGAATAACCCAATCAAAAAAATGGGGTTCAGAACTAAAAAGGGAATTCTCAGCAGATGAATTACAAGTGGCTGAAAGTCACTTGAAAAAGTGCTCAACATCTTTAGCTATCAGAGAAATGCAAATCAAAACAACTTTGAGATACCACCTTACACCTGTCAGATTGACTAAGATAAAAGACACAGATGACAGCCTATTCTGGAGACATTGTGGAGCAAGGGAAAGGCTCCTCCATGGGTGGTGGGAGTGTAAGCTTGTTCAGCCACTCTGGAATGCAGAATAGCGGTTTCTCAGAAAACTGGGAACCAATCTCCCCAAGGATCCAGCAATACCACTACTGGGCATATACCCTAAAGATGCACATTTGCACTTCAAAGGCATTAGCTCAAGTATGTTCATAGCAGCAGTATTTGTAATAGCAAGAATCTGGACCAACCTATATGCTGATCAACTGAAGAATGGATTAACAAACTGTGGTACATCTACACAATGGAGTACTATTCAGCAGTAAGAAAAAATATCCTAAAATTTGCAGGCAAATGGATGGATTTGGAGAATATCTTCTTGAGTGAGGTATCACAAATCCAGAAAGATAAGCAGGAAATGTAGTCACTCATTAGTGGATTTTAATCAAAAAGCAAATCATTCCCAAGCTGCAAACCACAACCACTGAACAGCTTGGGATCTGCAGCACCTTGGAGCCCAGTCCTTCCAGAGGAACACCTGACCCAGTCTTGATGTTGAGATGAGGAAAGCGCATTTGCCTGGAGTGGAGTGGATGCTGAACTAAGCCACCTTGGGACCTTGGGACCTCCTGCCCTTTCTTGGGAGGAGATAAAGTGATGGGGAGAAGAGAGAGTGACTGGATGGTGCAGGAGGGGAAAGGGAATTTGAACAAGGGGATACATGGATAAAAAAATGAGACTTTATTCATAAAAAATAAATGAAGAATGACAAAAATATGCTAGGCATTTGTATTATTTCTCTAAATTACCTGTTCAGCCTTCTAATCTGAAATTATTACTGTCACACTAAACATAGGCCATCTTCTGTGGTACTGAGAATTAAGAAAGCCCTTGGTCCCTAAAATATTACTGTGGAATAATGAAAGACCGAGTATGCATTACCTGAGTTATTCTGTCAAACTCAGGAAGCTGTGTTGGAGAAACAATTTTGTCAGTAAAACAGAAAGTTTCTGTCTACTAAGGTATGTACTGTAACACAGATGAATCATTCAAATCCTAAGGGTTTTTTTTCTCATTCATTTAAATATATAAATTAGTAAGTAGGACCTGGAAAGATGGATCTGTAGTTATGAATGCTGTCTGCTCTTCCAGAGGATCTAGCTTTAATTCCTAGTACTCACATGGAAGCATACCACTATCTGTAACTCTAGTTCTACAGGCATACAGCTGGTGACTCACAAACATGCAGGTAAAACACCCATATACATAAAATAATGAATAAATTTTTGTCTTGAGGGTTTGCTATAATTATTTATTTTGAATATAAATATTGAATATGTTTCTTCTATTCCTCTAAAATCATTGATCTTATTTACCTGTTACCCCCTCTCCTTCCCTCCCTTTCTCCCCCCTCTCTCCAACATCTTATGCTGCATCTCATGCTGTCCTGAAATCTACTATGTAGCTCAGGCTATCTTCAAACCCCTGATAATCCTCTTGTATCAGCCTCTTGTGTGCTGAGACTGCAAACATGAGCTACCACACCTGTCTCTGTGCTAACATTAAAAGAGCTGGGTCTTCACTGCGGAAATTCTACACAGCAGCATTTAGTTACCTTTTATTTAAAAATTACGGAATAATCAAGCAAAGGTATTTCACTTAATTAATCAATTCAAACATTAAAAAATTAAGAAAAGACTATATACTGTGTATCTTATACGACTGAGGATACACGATCAATGTAAAAGATACATGCTGTCCTTAGGGATTTTTGTGGGAGAAGTTAGTTAAATGACCACTGTTAAATTGCAATAACCGAGGAAGTTTGCTAAAAGCTAACACCTAATATGATTTGAATGGGCACCAGTGCTCAAACCCAATCTGGTTTGAGTGGGCACCAGTGCTCTAAATAAAGAAAAACAATCAAATAACCCCCCCACCCCCCCACACACATATCTTTTGCCACAGAACCAAAACTAGCTAGGAGTGGTTTTCCTGGGGCTATTGGAAAGACTTTCTCTCCTATAGTCATTCATGGGAGCATCTTCCCCGTGCCTGGTTATGTTCTAGACACCGCTAGTACCTCATACTATAAGATAATAAGATGCCATTCAAGGACTGTAGTCTGATTAGGTGGTAAAAAGGAGGCAGATAAATAAAAACTGCAAATTAACATAAAGAGTTGAATTATAGTTTAAACAGGTGATGATTAATTCATTGTATTCAAGTTATTATCACCAAAGGGGACTGTCAATATTATTACACAGAAATTGTAACATCAACATTTCTGGATTGTAGGAATTATTCCAAATAGGAAGTAATATTGCACACATGTATACAGAGAGAAAGAGAAAGAGAGAGAGAGAAAGCGAGAGAGAGAGAGAGAGAGAGAGAGAGAGAGAGAGAGAGAGAGAGAGAGAATGCTTAATCAGTTTCATCTTGCTTCATGGCCCCTAATAACTCTAACTAATGCAGATCCCTTAACAATATTGCATATTTCTGGAGGTCTTGAGACAGGTTTTTCTATTTCTAATAATGTTCAGAAGTGAAGAACTATGGGAGGGGGATTAAAAATGATGAGCCCTGCACAGGTGCATCAGAATCTAATAAGAGAAGCACAGGGACACAGATTGATATTGATAAAGTCTACTCTGTGTTCAGTGAGAATGAACTTCAAACTAAGGCAACTGGTTCACCTGTTATACACCCCTTTCTATGTTTAACTAAATGTAATTGTACAACACACACACACTCTTACAGAATTTTAATTTTAGAGCATTGCTTCTATTTTTATATATTACTAAACTCACTTGCTAAAGTCCTTCTCTGGATATTATTTTGCATATGAATCTCTGTACTGAGCAGAGAATCATAGGCATGGTGTCTAGGTGGGTATGATCATGTAGGTAACAAGTCCCTTTTCAGTCTGGAGATATTTCCTGCTGACAGTTTGCGGTGCTTCCATTTATCCTGCAGGCTAGGAATTCCTGACTTTTGTGCAGGGATTACTCTACACAGATACTGACCATTTTAGCACTCAAGGTCATTAGACAGAACTTAGAGACATTCACGTACTATGACACTGTGATTTGTGTGTGTGTGTGTGTGTGTGTGTGTGTGTGTGTGTGTGTGTGTGTGTGTGTGATTGTTGTTTTTTGTTTTGGTTACTGGAAATGTGTTCTACTTTGCCCAATGTGCAATATCGACAGTAAGAATGAGAAACACTCTTACAATGAGGAGTTGTAACAAGTTCTGTCTACCATCTTTTGAAAGCTGTGAAATGTAGGATTTGCTGCAATGTCAAGGTTTGGAAGCAACTCTGTGTGTCCTAAGGCTTGTGTGGTCGAAGATTGGTGATCTCCACAGGGGACATCAAAGGCAGATTAGCAGAGAGAAGTGACAGGAGAGAGGTGAAGTCATGGTTAAATGACACTTTGAGGCGCAATTCCATAAAGGATAGTGAATAGCTGCTATCTATCTCTTCTTAGAAATTAAAAAGAACTGGGTTGAAATGTCAGCCTGAGGAATTAATGTAAGATAAAAGGATGCAACAGTATTGCTTTCAAGCCACTTGAGTTTACAGTACGAGAGGCTTGCTTATGTATCCATAATAGTCTGCTTTGATTTAGAGTCACTGTGAATCTGTCTGTCATACTCATTTATGATCATCTACAAGTACCTAGCACAGTGAGTGCCTCACACAGAGTGAGCTCTTAATACATGTTGTGGTTCTGCATTGGTTACTCAGCAGTGATGATCAGGACCAAGCAGTGAATGTTCACTGACAGTTATTGTTCATAAAACTAGTCTTCTCACTTGGGAGATCATAGACATCATAGACCATGGAGCCAGGATGTTGATGTGGGATGTCTTTGTGTATGCTGTGATACCATTGCATAATAAATGAATTGTTTTGGCCTATAGCACAGCAGTTTAGAAGCAGGTGGGAAATCCAAGCATAGATACAGAGGAAGGAGAACGGAGTCATAGGAGACACAATCCAGCTGCCCAAGAAGCAATATGTAATGGAGGACAGATAAGCCACAGGCCACATGGCAAAGCAGATTAATAGAAATGGGTTGAGTTAAGATGCAAGAGCTAGCTAGCAATAAACCCGAGCCATAGGCTGAATAGTATATAATTAATACAAGAGTCTGAATCATTATTTGGGGCTAAGCAGCAGCGGGGCTGCAGACAGGTCCTGACCTTGGGCCAAATGGGTCAGAAACTTCCCACTACAAGATGTGTTTATTGTACTCTCATTTTTATGTTTATTGTACTCTGTCCTGTCTACGTCTTTTATTTTTAAACTGAAAAACTCATATTGCCTTCCAGACAAATAGTTGACTGGTTAAGTTTTCAAAAAGGAAATTGCACTGGTTATGTTTTTTTGAATTTAAGTCTGTAAGACATGCTTTTGTATAACTGCATCCTATGATGGAAGGTTTTCACATGCTATTAATTCATTGATATTCTTGATTGTTCCTTTGTAAGCTTTTTACTTTTTGTTCTGTTACCTTACTTCTCCCGACTGTACACCCTGCCTGGGTTAGACAAAGGACCAATTAATGGCCCTTTTCAATGCTCTTGAAACTTGTTAAAAATTTTGAAATACGAAGAGAAAAGAAGGGAAGACATTGCCCTTGCTATTTGTGTCAATGTGAACAATGTCACAGCCTTATTAAGATGGAAATGAGGAAGTAAATGAGAAGGCTTGGAAGGAGAAGGAGAAAGGGGAAATGATGATGTAATAATTATATTGTAATCTCAAAAAATGAAAGGAGTATTTTTTAGAAGAATTGAAAGAGTAATGAACACTTCTGTGGTTTTGTTTTGTGGTGATTTTGTTCCTTTTCTGAGGGACACAGAAAGAATATGAAGTTGGGTAGGTAGGGAGAGAAAGGTTGGGAGTAATTATGGGAAGGAAAAATATAAAAAGAAGAAGAAGAAGAAGAAGAAGAAGAAGAAGAAGAAGAAGAAGAAGAAGAAGAAGAAGAAGAAAACCCCCTCCAATCTGTGTATAATGTCACTAGCCTTAAAACCCAGTATGTCAGTCAGGGTCTTGGCATGAAACAGAGACACTTTAGGAATAATTGAGTTTAATGAGAAGATTATTTTGCAAAAACAGAGCAGTCTTATATCACACTTCAGAGTTGTTTCCATTCATAGAGTTGGAAAGATAAAATAAAAGACTGGCTAAGAGCTGAACCCTTGGAAAGGGGTTCCAGCCAGGAGTCATGGTGTTATATAGAGGGGCAGGGAGTAAATAACTCAGTTTTCTTTCCTCCTACCCTATGGTCTCCTGATGCTGAATCCCACTGGCTAAAGTAACTGGAGTCTGTATCCTGGGACTCAGAGGCAGGAAGAGGGTAAAGGATGTACAGATGTGAACGGCTCTAGCAGGACAAGCATGATAAACATGAAGCCAACAGGTTATGCTCTTCCCCTCTTCCCCTTCCTTTGCTGAAAACTGTAGATTACATTTCTAAAGTGAGTCCCTACGGTCTAGTTTGTTATTTGCTCACTGACTCATTCCTGAGATAAATACCATGGTCCGTCAATCAAAATCCATTATTTGGCTAACATGTCCAATAGGATTTACCAAGTCATCCTACTAAAGACTTCCCTTTTCTCCTTAAAGATCCACTCCTGCAAAAATAAATTAATAAATGAATGAATGAGCAAATAAACACCTGCTGCTGCTTGCTGTCTGCCTTTGCAGCAGTTCCCCCTCCCCCTACACACAAAATTACTCCTCCAGGGTCATAAGTTTCCTTTGTGCTGAGAATTTGGTGTCTGGGTGTATTATGTACAGACTCCAAATGGGGGCAACCTCCCTTACAAGAAGGTCAAAGAGTATATGGCTACATCCTAAATAAGGACCCAAATACTATCCCTTAAATTCAACAAGAGGCTGTTTATAAATGTCTATGTGGCCTGGGTATAATATTAAAAAAGCCGAAGGGATTGTTAGCAACTAGAATAAGCCTAGTTCCAAAAAGGTCTAGTTTCAAAGAGGCTTGGAGAGGAGCCTGTGCCAGAATTCTTTGGAGGGAGACTGAGAAAAAGAGACCACTGTGAGAAGGAGACCAAGGGCTGATGCAACAAAGCCAGCCTGAAGCAAGAGCCTGCAAGAAGACACATAACCCCCTCCTCAGGCCCCCGGGCTACTCCCAGTGTGTCCCAGAATTTAGAGTTTAGCCACAAGGTAAGAAAGTCTTGGTGATAATGGACTCTGCTGGGTTAGTCTTTTATCTGTGAGGTCACAAAAGAAACCCAGGACAAAAGACTAATTGCAGGGTCAATTAACATACCAGCAAACACTTTGGCCTCTGGGCCTCAGCTTTGCAAGTACCAGTTTTGCAGTGGCTCCTCTCAGCACTTCTCACCCTGAACCCTAACCTCACCCTAACCCTAACCCTAACCCTAACCCTAACCCTAACCCTACCCTAACCCTAACCCTAACCCAAACCCTACCCTAACCCTAACCCTAACCCTA